>RJWM01010462.1:0-32053 GCA_004363535.1 Dasyprocta punctata | reverse complement strand
CGCAACATTGCCTACTGTTATCATACAAAGAGACATTCAGGGTGCCGTTCAGAGGCCTGCAAAATCTATGAAAAAACACTAGTGTCTAGTTGCTTTATGTACCTTAGTTGCCATCAATTTAGCCAGACCTCAGAGCCAGCAGCTTGCTTACGGGGGAGGGGGATGTCCTTGATTCTGAGCCCGCGCACCGGTGCCTCACGGTCCCAGCAAGTTGTGGTCCGGTTGGACCGGTTCTGGTTCTCCTCCGGGGTGGCGGAGCCCCCATCCCCAGAAGGCGGATCAGATCTCCCTTGATGCAAGCTGGCGCCGCGTGGCGCCCACGTGTTGCGGTCTGGTTGGACCGGTTCTGGTTCTCCTCCGGGGTGGCGGAGCCCCCATCCCCAGAAGGCGGATCAGATCTCCCTTGATGCAAGCTCTGCAAATTTTTCAATCTGCAAATTTATACCAAATTATAAATCCCATGATCAAAGTCACCAAAAATTTATTCACTTCATTTTATGCCATATATCATCATAAATTGCCTAAAAATTCCTTGGATTATGAAAATGCTCCATTTTATGCACATCACTTGGCTTCGACCATCATTTTGCATATCACATGTTTATTATTTACATACATAAGGATCTTATTGGAAAAAGAATGAATTGTCTGAGGTTAAAGATACTTTTTTTACTTATTGAACTAATAAATACAAACAGAAAGGTGAATATGAGTTAGTTGTGAGTAACTACTGGCACAGTAACTAAGTAACTTCTTCAAAACTGTTAATAGGTGAATAAATACACTATGGAGAGGCTAAACTGACTTAAAGACAAAAGATGCCAAAATAGAAAGAACTTCATGGCCCTTAGTTTAAAGTATGTTTCAGTTCATTATGATTGGTCAAGATTCTTCATCAATCAAAGGAAGGTAAAAATAATTTTCCACTGAAACTTTAGTAAGAGCATGCAAAATCCCCAATAAAATGCCTACTGCATAATAAGTGCTCTGTTAATATCATAACTGCTCATTTTTAACACTGTCTATCCTGGTTTTAAAACATAAGAAATGCACTCAATACCAAGTTTCTAAAACAATAAAAATTCATTATTTCTCTCAGTGTCACAGTTTTGCAATGCATTTGTTCTGACTTGGCCTGGTTAGCTTGGGGCTGGATTGCATAGGGAGGACCTCAGTTGGAATGGCCAGGATGCCTGGTCTTTGCTCTCCACATGGTCTCTCATTCACTGTAGTCTAGAATGGGTTTTTTATGATAATGAAAGATTTCCTAATGACAAGAAAGGGCAATGTTCAATGAGCAAATACTATTCATGTGTCTCCTACCTCCCATTGGCTGGAGCAAATTGCATGGTCAAACTCTTATCAATGGATTTGAACTAACTGAGTAATTCTATGAAGTGACTAGTAAAAACTGTCAAGGATAAGCATATACACAAATATCTGTATATATACATATGTGCCTTTCATTTATGTGAAATATGATTTCTTTAATTTATGTGAACGTACACAAATTTCTAACAAATAGTTCATTTGAAAATGAAAGACTCTTTTAGAGAATCATCCAATTTATATGAGTGAACACAGCTAATCCTAAAGTTAATAGGACCCCTGTGTGTTCTCTAAGAGCTGAATTTGGCCCACTGTGTATGCCACTCACTGTCTTTATTTGCATTATAAATTACCACACTTTATTATGTCTACTCCCATACCATTTCCATTATAGTCTATTATTTTAATATAATATGTTAAAATGGAATTAGCAATTAAATTACTACAATGTTATTCATACAACCTAAAGTATTTGACCTCAATCTCTAGAAGCAAGGGGATTTGTAATTGACTACACCTCGATCTACATATTGTGATATATGGAACCCTTTAATTGTGCATGATATTTTCTTGGTGTTGATATGGTCAGGCATTCTTTTTAATTCTACTCATTTCTCAAGAGAGATATTGAGTTATGTTTAGGATTTCATTTGAGTTCTTATTTCTATTTATAGACCTTAAGAGGCATGTCGTATCTTCATCTTATCCTGTCTTATGTCATTATTCTCAAATTAGTTCTTAAACATACATATTAGAAACTTGTTCCAGAATATATATATATACTCATTTATTTATGCATTTATTTTATTTTTATTTTGCCACTGTTCTACATCCATAGTCCTTTTTTATTTTCATTTTGAGTCAAGGCCTCATTAACTTGTGAAGTTGCCTAGGATGGGCTCAAACTTGCCATTCTCCGTTCTCAGCCTCACAGAAAGCAGGGATTATTGGCATGTGCTACATCTGGCTAAGAATCGTATTTTTTATGTCATTACATTTCTTTTAGTATTAGCCAATCAAATAAATGCTTAGCATAGTCCCTGGCATTTAGCAGGTGTATTAGTTTCCTAGGAGTATAACTAGATACCTAGTGTTGTAGAGTAGGTGTTTTACAACCACAGAAATTTATTGTCTCATGGTTTTGGAGGATATAACTCTAAAAGCAGAGTGCCATACTCCTCTGAGACCTGCTGGGGAATTTTAACCTCATCTCTTTCTGGTTTCTGGTGGTTTTTCAGCAATCTTTGACATTTCTTGACTTTTTCAACTGTATACTTTTGATCTCTGCTTTTGTTGGCACATAGCATACTTCCTATATATCTCTTTGTTTTCACATATCTGTTTTCTTATGGATACCAGTCATATTGATAAAGGGCCATCTACTCCATTTTAAACACAATTTAAATAATTATATATGGAGCAGCCCTACCTTAGTTACTTTCTCCTCTTCAGGTCACAATATCTAACACCCACAATTTAAAGGAGGAAAGGTTTATTTTAGCTCACAGTTTGTAGAGGTTTCAGTTAATAGTCCTTTGGCTCCAAGGCTGTGTAGCATGGCACAAGGGCATCACAGAGGTTTGTTTATTGCTGGGAGGTAGGAAGCAGAGAGATCGAGGGAGGAGAGATGGACCTTTCCAGGCCACACCTCTAGTGACCCATCTGGCTTTATCTCTCAACATCACATTGAGAAATAAACTCATCAATGGATTAATCCACTAATAATATCATCCACCCAGGATCAAATCACATCCCTAAAGCCCACCTATCAGTGTATGAGGCTTTGAGGAAAATCTAGCTCTTAACTATAGCAGGCCTTATTAACAAATAAAGTCTAGGGAACAGGACTTCAATACATCGTTTTAGGGAGTACAGAACTCAACCCATACCAGGAGGTAATTAACAAATATTTGTGTATTTCTGTATTTCTACTAACATTACAAAAGAAGTATTGTTTCAGATAAGTAAACAATATTATCAGAAAACAATTTATGTGATTCAACTCATTTAAAAACCTTTAAAAATATTCAGTTTCACCACTAGCAAAAGATATATAAATCAATATCATTTTTGTAGGAACCAGAACTTTTAGAGCACAACATGAAGGCTCAGACCTTTCATATGTCCTTTGCCACTTGAATCCCATTCAGTCAATAGTTCATATTTCACATTTTTAGAGAAATTTGTTCTGGCTTCTAATAAGATCAAGTTTCATCGTGATAATGGTTATGCATGATCATGTACTTTTCTTGATGCAAAACCTGCAATTGTGGTTTTACATTTATTTGTGTGAATATTTTGTTATTACTTTTATTGGTGAACTGTAAATGATGAGAAGACTGTATCCATTTCATTAATTTTATATGCAGCATAACAAAGCACTTGATAATAGGTACTCAATAATTAATTTTTGGCAGAACAACTGAATGAATAAGTGAATTAAAGAAGTGGACTGAAGATTTTCTTCTCAATAGCCATAGAAATTATTTGTTATATTTGTTAAAAATTGATGTGTAATATGTAAATAAATTTTTACTATCATAGATACATGAATAATTACATATTGTTGTAGTATTTGTCTTATATTTCTAAATCAGGTATAAACACAACTATAAGGACAGTGTTTATCTACTTAGATTAATAAACTGTTTTCAAGTACTTTACAAGTTCTCAGTTGCATACAAACATTTAGTGTGCTAAGTACAATTAGCAATTTTCTATTTACTATACAGACTCTTTCTCTTGGAAGCATTTAAGTAATCCTAATATAGGTTACTACATGCATTTGAAAATTAAATGCTAAATTCTACATACACAATCTATATTAGTTTTTAATTTACATTAACTTGTCTTTTTCACATTTAATACAAGTCCGTGTTTCCTGTATTCTTTGACATAAAATAAAATCTATCTCATATACAGACACACACACGCACATACACACATGGTACACACACACACACACTCACACCAGGGACATAGTAACACTAATTATTGTACTTCGGTTCCAAGTAAATCATATTCTCCTTAGAATTTATGGAATCACCTTCCTAATCCATGCTGTTAAAAATGAATTAACTTGTTCTGATATTTTAGAGAATATCTAATTATTTAATTATCTCCATTATATGAATAAAGCTGTAGTGAATTCCCTCCTTAGCATCTTTGTAACCTTCGTCAGGGATAAGTCTTATTTGAATGTTCTGCAACTTCATGCACACACACATATGTACTCACACACATCATAGTGATATAATGTTACAAAGCAATTTTAATTAAAACTATTGAGAATATGTTGTTGTAGTATTTTAAACCCAGCTTCCTCTGAGAATGATATAAAATGTTGATGTGTATATTCCAGTGGGAGGCCCAGTAAATGTTAGCTTTCAGTCATTTTCCTGAGACAATGCAAGAGTTCATCTCTAAGTCCCTAGTTGGCCTCTAGTGGGAATAGAAATCCCATGCTCTTGGCTTGACATTAGTGCCATTTCCAAATGTTACCATGGTGATCACCTATGCAGCGTTACTAACCCTTCTTACAACAGCTCAATTTGAGATTCAAGTTTCACGTTTCCATGATTATGGCAGGGTAATTATTTCATTACTCCAGGGAAGAAAATTTAGGAGGTAAATAGCTCTTCATTAAATCTTAAATGATTCTAGTCTTTTTAGACCACAGAAATGCCAAATATTAAAGTGATGAAATTCAAAAGAGTAAAACATGACTGGGAATTGAAAAAAAGTTCAATTTTGGTGTAGTAGAATCATAAATAATTTTTCTCCAGTGAAAACATCCTGCATAAAGCATAAGCATATTGTGTCAATAATTCATGATTTAAAATAATTTCCATGTAAAATCAATGCACAGAAATATTTGTGTATACATTGTAACAGTAGTGCCTGTAGAGAGAGATTTTATGAAATGATCTTGTTTGGAGGTGGTAGTGTCATTTTCTAATGCATACTTTTGACTATGCATCTAAATAAGAATTTCATTGTAAAAGAAATTTTCATTTTACAAATAATTACTTCAAAAGAATTATTGTTTTTCTTATTTACTGTTGGTATTTCAACATTATGCAGTTGAAAATAAATATTAATGTGCAATATTTCCAACCTATATTTGATTTTATGAAATGTCATGAGATAGCTGTGAATTAAAGATACTTGGAACATATTTTAAATATAAAACTAAGCAGTTGTATGCACTATGCTATTTAACTACTGGGTATTAAACATAGTGCAGGAAGGATGTTGTAATGCAGCTCCAATATCTAAACCATCACTCTCCAGGAAAGACCTTGAAATGACATAAAATTTTTAGGGCAAAGACAGTTTGCTTACATATATTGCATCTTAGGTTATGCCCACTGTAAGGCAAACATTTCTAAGTACAACATGTTCTTTCTAAAGAGTTTTTTCTCTTCCCCTTTTCTGTGTCGCCTGTGACAAAAAGCCTATTAACAATTTAAAAGAGAATTAAAGATACATGAAGTAAAGATAATCCTACCTGTGATGGAGATTGTGCAGTTGAATGTTACTGATTCGATTTTGGTGCGAGACCTCATAGCTGTATGCTGCAGACTGATAAAGGACAAGAAAGAATTCAATCATTTTCATTTTCCCAGAGGAAAGTTCTGGTTTAAGTCTGTTCCTCTTTCCTAGGTCTTTAATAGTTTCCAACACAGCATCTACCTGTAATTTATGACTGGATTTTCTTTTTCTTTTAGTTTAGTGGAAGAAAAATTAGTCAGAATTGATTGTTGGGAGGCTCACTGATTAAGTCATTAATTAATTAAAATTATTCATTCATTCATAAACCTCTAGAGAGGTGGGACAGGAAGGTTAAGAGGCTCAGAGTGGCTGTAGTCTGCAGTGCTACTTAGCTTGTTATTTATATCTATTCCATCACAGTCTCGTCTAAGGTACTCTAGTTTGTACAGTTCTCAGAAAATGAAGACTGGGAAAAAGACAAGCATAAACAATAGCTGCTTGCTATCAGCAAAATTACCTGACATATAGAAACTCAATGATTATTATATTTTTTAGATCTAAATACAAATGGACTCTTGAAAGCATTTCTGAATAAATAAACCAACAAAGTCTCAGACTTCACTTCTTACCCTAAGTATTTCTAAGTACTCAGTGATAGGTCAAGCTAAATTTTGCTGCAATGTGAAATAATCCTACAAAATTTATTTTTAACTGAGATAAAGCTCTGTGAACCTGGGTGGCACTTTGGGGCAACTCTTCTGCTTAGGGCAGCTTGGTGAGCTGGTGACTTCCTTGTCCTCTTCCAAAAGTGCTCTGCTGTGGCAGGTAGAGAAGAGAGGCAGAGACAGAGAGACAGAGTCAGAGATAGAGTGACAGAGAGAGACATAGAGAAAGAGACAGACAGAGACAGAGAGTCAGAGACCGAAGAAATGGGGCACAGCATTTTGTTGGGTCAGCCTGGAAGTGCCGTGTGTACTTTCACTCGCATCACATGGCAGGCAATCAGTGTTTTTGGGTCCCATCTGAAAACAACAGGCTGGGGCCCAGGAAGGGAATCAGCAGTGATACTGGGAAGTGCTGGGAAAGTGTCTGAAAAGGAGGCAGGAGAATGTGTAAAGAAGTAGAAAGATCCTAGAAGGATCCTAAACCTTAGAAAGACATTTCTTCATTTTCATAAGCTATGGTTAAACATCTTACTATGATATGCTTGTATAACTTTTGTGTAGGATGAAGCCTACAATGAGACCAAAGAAACAGCTCTCTGAAAAAAAAGAAAGCAAAAGTACATACTCAGTGCTGTATAACTTGGAGTTAAAAGGTGAGAGGAATATGTTTGAAGGAAGGAAACCAAAGCATTATGATTGGAAACAATAAAAGAACTACCAAAAAGCATAGGACCTGCCAGATCCGTGAAAAGATTCACAGTGCTGATCATTCAGTGATCATGGATTAGTGACTACTGTCATGTCTTGCAAGCAGAAGGATTTACTAAAATAACTCTTTAGTTTCACTTTACACTAGCAACTCTAACAACAACCCTAATTAATTGCCCAAAAATTGTTAATAACCATGTCATCATAGACCATCATGTAAATGAGCTTTAAAAGGTAAAATCTGAAGAGCAATCTTGCCATTCATTTATCTGAACTAATTATAACGTAGGAATAATTCTCACAGCAGGTGAAAACTGAGAAAAAGCATGTTTCTGCAGGAAGGCAAAACATTTTCGATTTTGACATCAAAATTTTGGAAGAAACAGAGAGCTTCCTTTTTTTTGCAAAGTAGAGCGTTTCAAGTTTTCTACCCTTGTTTCAGTAACATTTTTAAAGTTTTTTTAGTTATGGATGGTTGTACTAGTCTTTTTTAATGCTGATGAAATATAAACCATTACATACTATTTTTATGGAAAAATTATTTTCTTAATTGAGAAGACCCAGGACATGTTGGAATCTGTAGATATTTATAATTAGATAGGTATTATATTAATACTGCTATAATTTATAGTTGTAATATAGAGAAATAAATCATTTCTTACTAAGGCGTCTTGACATAGTGAAGAGATTGATAGAGTTTCATGTCTCAATTCATACTTTTAGCTGTGTAAGTGAATTTGTTACCTGGAACCACAGAGTTTTTCCACCTATTCATGAATAGGTGGGAAAACTAATAAGGTGTGGAATGAGCCTATCTCAGTCCTTCACATATGGTAAGTATTTATCATAGCCATTACTTTGATATTCTGTGACATATTTTCTTTCTTTTTCTTTTTCACCTTTGTAACTTTAATTGTTCACATTTATTGCATTTGGTTACTTTTTCATTTTAGGGTAAACTGCTTTTAGAAATTGATTTTTCCTACCATGTTAAAAAGTGTTTTAAAAAATTCAAAAAGGGAAAATACTTGATTTATTTAAGAAAAATTTGTATTAAAACTTTTCCCAGGGCCGAGGATATAGCTCAGTGGCACATATACCTTACTGGAAAGCACAAGGTCCTGAGTTTAAAAATAAATAAATAAATAAAAATAAAAAATAAACAAAGACACAAAAAAACAAAAATAACAATAATAACAACAACCCCCCCCACTTTTCCCAGAATCAAATGTGGTTTGAAATGTCATGTAGTGAAATTAGTATTTTTAATATTTAATTTTCTATGTATGGGAAAAGTTATCACCATCACAGATGAAAGATTTAGCTATTTGTGACAGTATACATTAAAAAAAACCACATAAAGTTCAATGAAAGGTAAACTCATAAATCTTCTCTATTTGGATAGACAGACACGTAGGAGAACATCCTAGTTCACCAAAATTTACTTTTTTTTATTTTCAATAAAGTATCCATGAAGATTGTGCTATGACTTTTTTCTGTAAGACTTTGAGTGTTTTATTTTAATTATTAAAAAGTCTTGGAAAGCATAGGTATACTAATGACACTATCCATACCAACTTCATGTTTTACAAAGTTAATATTTTTGTTAAGGTTAATTATCCAAAAGTTGTAAATAAAACAGAACATAACTGGATAGCTTCTTAATGATCTTGTTTTACAAAGTCACTCGAGAATTATTCCATTGTATAGGACAATAAACCTGTATTTATCTATTTGCTGCTCTGTAATTGTTTATATTCTCATTTACATGTTAACTTTTGGGTCTCTGACTGGTAGAAAAGAAAACATTAAATTTTATATTTTGTATTCCTTATCGCTGTACAATATTAATGGGTTTTGGACTTTGTAGACATCAGCAAATTCATTTCAGCATTGTTTTCTGGAATTATATATGTTTCAGTTTTTCAAAATCTCCATTGAACCAGCTTTATCATATTGCTCGTTTCCACATTTAATAGTATTTATAGTATTTATTCCGCTTAAATTAGAATCATGCTGCATTTTTTGAAAATGATACATTTATCCTTCAATTATGTCATTTTTCTAATGGGACTACATGACATCTTTTAAAGTACAACTTTCCAAGTTGGGAAGGAAATGCCCTTCAATAATTAGACTGATTCAAATGTATATTATTAATGTGTTTCAGTTGATTAAGTATTATTGCATGTATGTAGTAAGAGTATCAGCATGTTCAATAAGAATATGCTTAATTTCTCCAAAGAACATTCCCACATTTTAATACTTTTAGAAGGTAGGAATTACCACAAAAGAGCTAAGTAAAACAATTTTCTGTGCTTTACAATCATAAGATGTGGTGTGATACATATGTGATTGTTTATTGTTTAGGTTAACTGGTATTTTTTAAAGCATCATTTTAATAAGGAAAACAACAAGCAGCATACATAATAAAGTTTCCAAGCCTGAAGTTGTAATACCTATAAATATGATTTAGGAAGTCAGGTGTAGATGAGGTATAAAAGAATGATAAGCAGACAAACCATTTTATTTTTCCAGTTCTTTACATGAATTTCTTCTTTTTTATACTTTTTTTGTATCATTCTGGGACCAAATGAAAAAGAAAGTCTGCTGTGTAAGAAAGATTTGATAATAAGAGAATAAGTGGATCATTGATGAAGATGTGAGTATGGCATGCAGGAAACCATGGTGATAGTGCAGTCTGTGGCAGCAGTGTTTGCTAAGCGGGAAAGTTTTTAGTAGATGCTGTGACTCTCAGGTGATGACCTAAGAGGAGACACTGCAGGGATAAATACCATGACTTCCTGTCTTTCTATCTCCATGTCTGGTGACTACTCTCAATTGGCTAAATCAGCCCAGACACTAGAAAGCAAATGATTGTGTGAATACAATTTATATTGGTCTGTTTCCTAGCACACAGAGTAGGTTGAAAACAGTGAATGGATCTATAGAAGAGTATAGATGGTATCCTCTTCCTCTGAGAAATACTTAGGTGAGATGATAGTTACCAAAATGTAGTATTAGAAGAGTCCAGAATTTGGAAGGCAGACATTAGAAATTTGTGCAATCGACACTTTCAAGCCAAAGGAACATTTAGTGTTAAATGAGAACTTCTTACCCAGATCAGGAATAAGGTCTGGAATTCAGTGTCAGCAAATTCAGGAAAAATGCACATAGTGAGTATTGGGTGCTGAATTAGCCTTCAAAGACAACTAACTTGGTGACAAGTGAGACAGTCCCTTTAACTTCCTAGTTACACATTTTTTTCATGTGTAGAATTAGCAAGTCATATTAAACTGAAAACTTTATCAAAGTGGAAAAATAAAATAATAACAAACTTTTTCATTACTTTTTATATTGCTTTACTTCTAAGTGTTGTCTTTTTTTTTCAGAAGAGCAACTAAAACAGATCTTTTGTGTCTTTATGTTATTATTTATCAATGCATTCTCCCTGAAGGAGGCAATCAACACCAAATTGTTAGGGTCACTTTAATCAGAGTGGTAATGGCTTATCCTACTCTATGAAGTTGATATTTACTCTCTATATAATGAGGAAGCAAGAAGTGATAAAATGGTCAACTGCAAGAATTAAGCATTTATATCCAAACTGGGGAAGATCTTTATTTTAATTAGACGTTCTTTTCAAGTATAAAGGAAAAGGTAAGTTAACATCTCTATTACCAAAGAAGCAACTCAAGGTTAAGTAATTTGAATGCTTCTCAGTTGACCCAGAGACAGAATGAAGGTATTGGTATTTAACTGAAGGTTTGTTGCCTTGGGGCCTAGAAGGCCCTTTCTAAATTCTGATTGATACTGAGGAAAGCAGGTGTAGCCTGATTGTCGCTGTCAATTGTGTGTTTGTCTTGCCCGCCAGTTTGAAGGCCTCTGTTGATAACTGGCAGCTTGAAATTGTCCTGACGTAGAATGATGGCTCTTGATTAATTCCCATGCGTAGTATCAACATATTATTGATTAATTATTAGAGTATCATGTTTCATTTCCTAGCAACAGGAGAGAGTTAGAGAGATACATGACATTTTCAAAATAGATGCAACCCACTGAACATCTAAGATGGTTAACTGACTTTTTTGTCTGGTAAAATACTTCTATATAAAATGCTGAGAATATTTCTTTTCTCTAAAAAACCACAGAATTTACTCAATTTTAACAAGTGAAAAGTAACATGCCTTTTCAATTATCTATACTTTTTAATCTGGCAATGCAGCTCTTGGCTAATGGGAGCTGGAGCCAATAGATCTGTCACAGTTGATCTATCCAGGTCTTCAGTGTAGTAATAAGATAAAATCTTGATCTAGATTAGGAGCTGCCCAAAGTGGAGATGAATGGATAATTTATTAAGGGGCATCTATTGCTGGTTCTGAAAGACAAATAGAATGCTTTGAACTCATGAAAATCTGAATGACATATTTTCTTTTTTTCCCTCAATGAAGAAAAGCCCAGGACCTGATGAATTCACAGTTGAATTCTACCGGAAATTTAGAAACAAATTAATGCCACTAATGCTGAACCTCTTTAAAGAAATTGAAAGGGAAGCATTACTTCCAAAATCATTTCTGGGAGCAAGTATTACCCTGATTCCAAAACCAGAGAAGAACCCAATAAGGATAGGAAAGGGAGAAGTTAAATTAATATTATTTGAAAATGACATGATACTCTACATGGAAGACCACAAAAACTCCACCAAAAGACTTGTAGATATAATAACCAAATTCAGGTAGTGTATTTGGATACAAAGTTCACACTCAAAAATCAATAGCATTCCTGTATACGAGCAACAAACTCACAGAGTGACAAATTAGGGAAACCATATCCTTTACAATAGCATCCAAATAAATGAAATATTTAGGAATCAATCTAATAAAAGAAGTAAAAGATCTATGCATTAAAAACTATAGTACTCTGAAAAAGGAGATCAAAGAAAATATCAGAAAATGGAAAGATATTCCTTCTTCATCAACATAGTGAAGACACATCATAGTGAAAATGGCCCTGCTCTCAAAATTGTTATACAGATTTAATGTAATTACAATCAAAACACCATTAGCATATCTCACAGGACTAGAGAAAACATTCCTAAAATTCATTTAGAACCAGAAGAAACCTAGAGTAGCAAAAGCGATTCTGGGCAACAAAGGCAAGTCAGGTGGTATCACAATCCCTGACCTGAAATTATACTATAAAGCTACTGTGATAAAATCAGCATGGTACTGGCAAAAAGCAGACCTGAAGATCAGGGGAGCAGAAAAGAAGATGCAGATGAAACTAGCAACAAACTAAACCACCTTATCTTTGACAAATAAGCCAAATTTGTCCACTGGAAGAAAGTCTCTTTAATAAATGGTCCTGGAAAAACTGACTTTTCATATGCTGAGGACTAAAACTAGATGCATTTCTATCACCATGCATTAAACTGAAGTCAAAACGGATCAAAGATCTAAATATTAAGACAGAAACATTAAATATACTGGAAGAGAACATAGGTAGAAATTTTGAAGACATAGGTGTAGGCAGAGACTTCATGAACAAAACCCAGACCACATGGGAAACACAACAAAATCAACAAATGGGATTTCACCTTATTAAAGAGCTTTTACACAACAAAAGGAATCACCAACGAAGTGACAAGACAGCCTACAGTGTGGAAAAAAATTATAGCCAGTTGTTCCTCCGACAAAGGACTTACTTTTAATGTTTCAAAATATGTTGCTGTTATTATTTAAAAAGGTGTATGGGGCTGGGGATTTAGCTCAGCAACTGTATCACTTTCCTGGTAATTTGAGGTCCTGTGTTCAATTCCCAGTACCAAAAAACCAAACCAAAACAAAAAGTGTGTGAGTTTATTCTTCTACAAAATTTTAGGTGTTTCTTGTATTCTTTTGGATTCTTCAAATCCTTATGGGAGTCCTCTTTTTTATATCAATGCTTAAGACTATGTAGTCAAGCACAGGTGATGATGTGTGCACAAACTTTGCCCTCTGTGGTGACTAAAATAAATCAAGTACTCAACTGAATCTGAGAATCTCTTTCAAAATTAACCATACAGAAATATTGCTACAGTTTGATAGAAGTGTTAGAATAATATGCATCAGTAGACTTGATTTGGTCTCTCATCCTTGTGGCCTTTTAATTTCATAATACTTATAATCATGGAAAACTGATAAACAGCAATGAAAGTCACATTGCTTTGCCCTTGGTACTAGTGGTGTTATAGCTTAGTTATCTGTAGTAAGATATATGAATTGCCAGCTACACTAGACATGTGTGTTGTTGAAGGCATTAGCTAGCTTCTAGCGACCCACTAGAACAATGATGAATCAGTCATATCTGTGGGTCTCCGGACCACAACAGTTCTCAAAATAATGAGGTCTTCAGGAATGTGAAAAAATAATTCCTCCTCAAGATCTGAATTAGAAAAAAATCAAGCAACTGAAGATATTTTGAAGCATATGGTGTGGATATTGAAGCTGTCCTAAGAGATCCTCGGAAAAAGTCTCTGAAGAAATGTATGAATGTTAGAGTAGATGACAGTAAATGTATAGACATTCTAGTTAATGGAAATCTATTGAGATAAAGATCCTAAAGATAGTGAAACTTCACCTTGTATTTTGATTAGATTTTTATTACATTACCTTATATTGAGACATATTCATAGGATGAACAACTTGACTGGGACCTTCTCAGTCTTAGCATTGAAAGTCTCACATTCTAGGAAAACATTTTTGATCGCCCTAAATTTTGATATGCTTTCTTCAATGACATAAGCATGGGGCTGTGTACTTCTTCACATCACCTGCCTCCACTTTCTTACCATCATGGAATTCACATACACATCATTCAACTATCAACTTTTCAAGATGGCTGTTGATGGTTGAATGTCTTTCATACAATATAGACAAGCAGCTCTTCCTCTTTTTTTTTTTTTTTTGTACTGAGGATTGATTTCAGGAGGGTTCTAACACTGAGTTAATTTCCCCAGCAGTTTTTATATTTTACCCTGAGATAGGGTCTTGCTAAATTGCCCAGGTGAGATTTGAACTTGTGATTCTCCTGCCTCAGTCTACCTCAGTGCTAGGACTATAGCTGTGTGCCTCCCCACCCAGCTAGGATACACCTTTTTTTTTTAACTGTGGACTGCCAGAACCTACAAAAGTTTTCAAGGCCTTCTGTTAATATAAAAATTCCTTAACATCATTATAAAACCTTGACTAAAACTCACACTCACTTGCATTAGATACTCAATAGCAGATTGTAAGTTTGAAATGTGTAGGGGGGAGGGGTTATTTGCCTTTTATTTTATTGTGATTACAGAAATGTTTTTATAAAATTTCGTAGTTTAAAATCTGTTGTCAGAAACATCTTCAGATCTGTCAGAACTACTGAAATAGATGCAGCTAGTAACTTGTCAGGAACGCAAACACAAAAACCACTGGGTCAGGAGCACAGCTGTTTGTGGAGGGCATTAAATTTTTTAACAGTCCTTTTCATAGGCCAATATCCTTTTATGCATTGATTTATATTTTAATAATGACAGACTCCACTGGCATGAGCATTTCAGTTCCTCAGAAATTAGATAAAATCATAATTTAGACATGAGATAAAAGGTGGAGGGAATTAGCATTTTGCAGCATTAATTAGCTCACTTGTCCTCACTCATTTCTGATCAAATGGAGGATGCTTCGTGCAGCAGCAAATGGGCTATGAGTATCTTCAATTGTACATATGACATTGATGTTTCTAATGCATGTAAATTCAGTAGCTTTGTCTTGATTTTAAAAGTGTGATTTTAAAAACAGTGTTTTGTTTTAGATCACTATGCTAAGCAATGAACAAAGAAAGAGACTGGACATAAAAATACAACATTGAAAAGACTCCTCATGAAAGAAATGCCTGGGCTGTAAAAACATTTGTAAAGATGTATGATTATTCAAGGTCTGTTCCTGTCTGGTACTCAGACTCCTTCCCTAGCATTTCACTGTTTAAAATCTTCATTAAGATTCAAGGTTGCACGAAGAAACCAGTAGCCTTAGCAAGCAGGCATTTTGTTTTGAAATAATTGTTTGTGTTGTTTTCCAAAGCACACAACTTCAATCTTACTCGACCAGCCCCTCCTTCGTCTCACTCCTGCCCCTTGTAGTTACTGTTTTATTCAGCTCAACCTGTGCATTTCCCCCTGTTTTTCCCTGCACTATGTTTCTCACTTTCCCTTTCCACATGGCTGCTTGGTTTGCAGAAGATGCCTTCTTACAGTGTGTTCCCTCCCCTGACAAACAATTACTCCTGTTCTCCCCAGCGGGAGGCCATTAGGACATCATCACGGGTTCTGCTAAGTCATCTCACAATCACAGTTTTGTGCAATCACTTCTCATCTGAGACTCTCTAGGCATATGTCATGCAGGGAAACTAGCAGTCACAAACGGCAGCACCTCCAGGCATATTATTTGTTATTTTGGTCCAAAAGTGTAACAGATAATGGCTAATACACTAATATCTGAGGGTTGCATTGGATGCTCTGACTGGCACCATTTGGAGCAAACTTATGAAAGACTGAATGGGTGATCATGTGCTTGTTGAGAGGGAGAAAACGGAGGCATGTTCACATTTCCACAGCAATTACACGCAATGGTTTAGAAAAGACCTGACAATAGTGGTTTTACAAAATAATGCTGCTTTTGCAGACTTTCAGCATCCTGAGCTTTGAAAGAGTAAATTACCAGATATTAGTTATTTTCCTAGAAAACAGTTAACATTTAACAGTTACATGTTTATTTTTAGTTTATATGAACACACATAGTCAAGACCTATCTAAAATGTTTTGAAATCAATGAGATAGACACAACAAGGAACGTTCTTGGCTCTTTTTCTTCAGGTTTTTTGGGCTGCTCCACCTATTAAATCCTGTAGTCTAACAGGTAGCATCTCATTGGGATTTCAGTGAATTTATATTCAGTATTTAATAAACTGTGAAAATAGTTGGCTTTGGCATGATGTCACATTAACACTTGGATTGCTTTTTATTGATTCTCCATCCTAGTTTTCTGCTGCACTAAGGTGCAATGTGCCTCTGTGCACAATCAAACAAAGTGCTAACAAGCTAAGACTTTTACATAGCCCCAGAAAGCAAATGAGGAAGGAGTTCTGGTCTCCATCTGAAATATCAAACATTTCTTTATTTTTGGCTTTGGCTTGTATAAGTTCCTTAAATTTACTCCCTTAAACCACCAAAATAAAATTTTACCAATTTAGATTCATTGAAATGGAATCTAACCCATATCTGAATTATAAGATTTCTGCAAAAAAAGTTTTGGTTTTTTTTTCCCAGTATGTGTATGTAATTGAACTAAGCATTGAATATTACATCCCTGTCTGGCACAACAGAGCCATTCAATAAATACTCTATTTAATTGAACTGAATTGAATCAGAGTTGTATAGAGCTCTCACTTTAATGAGTAGGTGAAAATCATTTGTAATTGGAAAGAAGAGTATGAGCCACAGCCTCCCAAGACTCATCCTAGATATTAGCCAGCCACTTGCATTTGAAAAAATGCTCTCAAAGGTTTGAATTCAATGTACTATTTGTGTGTGTGTGTGTGTGTGTGTGTGTCTGTATGTGGTTTGCTTTTGCAGTAAATTACAGTCCCACATTTTTTCCCCACCCCACCCCTTTTTTCTTTTCTTTCTTTTGAGACAAGTCTAAGTCACTAAGTTGCCCAGCCTGGACTCAAACTTGCCATCCTCCTGTTCAACTTACTAGAGTGCTGGAATTACATCCATTTCCACAACTCAGATTTGTATATTATCTTAAGTGGGCAGGTAAACACTCCTGCTTAGTCATTCTTACCTTTTATTTTCCTTCTACTAAGTAGCAATAAGAAACTGTAGGTCTAGATTCTCTCAACTTGGATTTCTACAATCTATGTTAGGCAAAGGGAACTGGGACGATTTATTCCTATCTTATCCCCATCTTTGTGGTTCTACTGGATAGATTTCAAAAGAGGAGGAAAGAAAGAAAGAAAGAAAGAAAGAAAGAAAGAAAGAAAGAAAGAAAGAAAGAAAGAAAAGAAAGAAAAAAAGAAAGAAAGAAAAGAAAGGAATGGAAAGAAACAAAAAGAGAGAAAGAGAGAAAAATAGGTTGTAAGTGAGTCGGTTAACTGGCCTCAGTGATATAAAAATACAGGAGCTCCACTCTTGTCTTCAGTCATCTCATTTCAGGTGTCAGATGTGTTCAACTTTTCAATCTGTTGGCTTTGTGAGGAAAAGGGAGAGAATTCACATTGTTCTTTGTGCACTTGTATGGAATGAAGTCTGAAAACATGTAAGTATAAAAGCTAACCTTATGCTTTTCAAATTATTTACTGTCAATTGTTTATTAAAAGTATGCTGCATCCCTACTTTGATAAAGATATTTTTTAACTGAAACAGGTAAGCACACAACAGAGTGTAGAATATATCTGGCTTTATAGGGCCCCCAAAATAAAAGAAAGTGCAAGATAAATTTAGCAAACAATAACTGCACAAGACAGAGCCATTCATAAATTACTTAAAGAGTTAAAAGTTGTATGGGCCCAAGTTTGATCCCAACTGAGTATTACCTTGACTGTATCACTTCACTTCCTCAGATTTAAATCTCCATATTTAAAAATCAGTCCTGACACAAAGGTGGCTTGAACAGAATAGAGAGCCTAGAAGTAAACACATGCATCTGCAACAAACTTTTTCAAAACAAGTGCTACAAACATGCAGTGAAGGAAGGGCAATCTAGGTAATTGTCAATAAGCATTGCTTAGAAAGTTGGAAATACTAAAGGAGAAAAATGGAACTATCTACATCTCTCCCCAGTTACAAAAGTCAGTTCAAAATACATTAAGATCTTAAACATAGGTCTGAAACTATAAAACAACTTGGAAGAAGACAAGACTGGACAAGAATTATTTTTTGTTTTTTTTAATGAAACCCCAAAGTCACAGGAAAGAAGAGCAAAAGTAACTGAATAACTGACATTAAACTAAAAACTTCTGTACAGCAAAGAAAACAATCAATCAATAGGGTGAGGAGACAACCTACAAAATGAAGGAATGGTTGTAGGGAGTGGGGAAGAAGCCAGAAAAAAAAACTTGAGCTGTGCTATGTACACATAAAAATTATCTATGATGCATGTGAGCATTATGTACTGAAAAGATGTACTAACAAAAAACAAACAAAAAAAGAATTAGAGAAAACTTTTGCATACTATACATATGACAAGGGGTTGTTACCCAGATTATGTAAGAAACTGAATGCTAGAATCAACCCGGTTTAAAAATGGGCAATAGGCATTTCTCAAAAGAAGACATACATGGCCAACAGGAATATGAAAAAATGGTTGAAGTCATTAATCATCAGGAAAATTCAAATCAAAACCACAACATCATATCATCTCATCCTAGAATTTCAAATGATAGAATTTAATCTTTTTTTTTTTTTTTTTTTGCTTTTACAAAAAAGTCTAAAACGTGCTGACCAGTCTATGGAGAAAAATGAGACATTTGACATTGTTGATAGGAATGAAAATCAGTAAAGCCATTATGGAAAACAGTATAGAAGTATGTGGGTCCTTCAAATTAAATAAGACTACTATATTTCCCAGAAACTCTACTACTGGTTAAATACCCAAAAGATATGAAATTAATTTTCTGAAGAGACAGCTGTATGCCATTGCGATACTGTTCATTATACCCAAGAAATAGAAAAAATCTAAAGTTCAACAAATGATGGATAAAGAAACTGTGGTGCAAATGTGCTATTGACTGCTATTCAGACAAAAAAAAAGATTAAGTTCTATCATTTGAAATAATATGGGTTGAACTATATACAAAACATAATGTTAAGTGAAGCAATCTAGGCTCAGAAGACAAGCATCACGTGACCTCACATGTGGACTCTAATAAAGTTGCTTTCATAGAAGCTGAGTGTAGAATGGGAGTTGCTTAAAGGCTAGGGAGAGTAAGGATTGGGAAAATGTTGATTAATAAGCTGTAGTTAGATGCGACCAAATGCTCATGTGTGCTATATTGTGCAGAATGGTAACTGCAGGTGACAATAATGCCCTGTAGATTTCAGACAGCTGGAGAAAAATATGCAGAAAACTTTTACCATGAAGAAGTAATAATGTTTAAGGTGATATGTTTAACTTGATTTGAACACTGCAGTGCATGCATATATGAAAACACTGCATGATATTGTAATGTATAGTCTGTTTTATATATCAGTGTAAACTAAACTAAAAAATATAAAATGGATTGCAATGATAAATTCCAATACATAAATACTCATAGATATATATGTGTTAACACTTTTTATGCTTAGATTAAAATACATATCTTGTCATACTGTTTATAAGTACACCCCAACTAATGTACCATAGAAATATGGAAAATAGTGAAATGAATAAAAATGTACCAATAACATGGGATCTCTAAAAGCTATGCAGTAAAATTAAGTTTAGCTGTGAAAAATATTAGGCCTCATAATGGTGACCTGTTTGTAAAATTAAGCGTGTAACGCACATAAAATGTAGAGTATAGTGCTGGGAACATCATCACATTGTTAGAATTTTTAAAATGATCTTAACTGGGGGTTTCCCCCAGAAAGATGGTAGATGAGAAGGGTCTTAAAATATACATAAATAATCACCAAGTTTGCTAGCTGAAGTGGGTAAATGAACATACAGAGCTGTCATCATTTATTCCTGGAAGTTTGTTAGCATGGGCCAAGTCAAAAGTACATCAGTGCCTAGGAAAGGGACCCAGTGGAATTTGAGAGAAGGCAGGGTTAAGCTAGAATTTCCTGTTGGAGATTTGCACAGCAACACAAGGTCGATGATTTATTTTAGGTTGGCATGATGTGCTAATGTTTCAAAGAGATTCACATCAGAAAAATCAGAAAATCAGAAGGGAACATCAACAGGGAAATATAAACAGAGATCAATGGAGAATTGAAGATGGAACTAGGTGTTTTAAATGTTTGATCCAAAGATGGGACAATTCAACATGTGTCTTAGTTACTTTTTTCTCACTGCTGGGGCAAAATACCCAATGCCCAAAATTAGAGAAGGAAAGATTTATTTAGCTTAAAGTTTTTGGAGATTTCAGTCCATAATCAGCTGCTTCCAAGGCAGGGTGGTGTGGCAAAGGGGCAACTGTTCATGGCAGCTGCAATCAACAAGATCAAACAGGGTAAAAGGGGAAAAACATTCCTCCTTCCTTCCCTTATATTGTATGCTGGCTCCCCACCCCTGGGTGGGCACAGCACTCACACCACCAATCCCAGTGCTAGACAATGAGCCAATCACAAATACTAGCCTCAGCAGCTTCCACGATTGCATGAGGCTTTGGGAGGACACCTGACATAAACCACAACAGCATGAAATGCACTTTTTTTTACTCCTCGGAATTAGGAGCTGATAAAAACCAGAAAACAAACATTGGTTGAGCTTCTTGGTCTTCGCCTTGGTCAGCCGTAGTTTGAGAGATACTACAGACAAAGAAAAAGAACACTGGTCATCTGCCAGCCATAGCTGGAATTCTGTTTGAGACCACACTTGAAATCTTTGCCCTCTACTATTCAGGAGAAAGGAAATGTATTCTACACAGTTTATAAGAATAGTGTATTATGAGAGCAGTGCAAGTGGAAAACAGAGCCCATATTTGAAACAGTTGATAACTCATGAAAAAGTGCACTCTAACTTGGGAGATGAGCCTACAGAGACCTAAAGGTAATAGTGCAAAGAACACTAAATGCCAAGCTGAGGGGTATGATTAATTCAGAAGCAAAAGAGATGTTATGTATAATTGAGAGGCATATACAAAGACATATGCCTTTTGAACCAAAACCAAAACAAAATGGAAAACTAGTGGCAGAAATCAATGAGAAGTTGATTAAAAATGAGCTACTAATTTAAAAGTCAATTTCAACAAAGACAAAGAACACATGGAGGCAGAACCAGCGGCACATACATGGGAAGAGCTGGAAGTGTTTTATTAAGTCAGCTATAGCAATTATACACAAGGTCACAGGAGTCAGATAAATTTACTGGTCTTTTGATCTGAGGAGAGTTACATAATTTCTCTGTGCCTCAGTTTTTAGTTGCAGAAGTTAACTGAGTTATAGACAATGTGCAGCAGTTTCATAAAGCTTATTCTTAATAAATTGCTAAACATATCCTGTGTTAATTTTTGAACTTTCACATTAATCTACTACTGGTACTCTCTTGAGGAATCTAGTCTTGTGTTATTATCCATACCTTTTCTTTCTTTATAATGTAGGGAATAGGGAATAGTGAAATATTTTGGCTTCCCACTTGCATATCGATTAAGACCCAAAAAAGGAATGGAGCATGAAGTTGTATTAGTCATCCCTAGAACAAAATACTGACATCTACAATTTAAAGGCAGAAAGGATTATTTTGGTTCTCAGCTTCTAGAGGACCCAGTCCATAGTAATCTAGTTTCAAGGCAGGAAAGACATGGTGGAATGTCCTGAGAGAGGACACTTGCCTATCCCCAGAAAGCAAGAAGTGGAGAGAGGAAGGAGGAGCCAAGGACAAGAGTGTACCCTTTCATGTCATGTCTCCAAACACCCAGTTGTAAGTAGACCCTGCCTCCTAGCAGCTATAAAGTCAACTATTAAGGCAACATAAGAGACATTTGGAGAACATTTTGGATCTAAAACATAAGAGAATTCCACATCTTATCTGCACATAGAATAACTGAATTTTAGTGTGATCCATATTTTAAAATGACTTGTAGAACCCTACAGTCAGCAATATTCATTTTGAAGAATTTCTCATTAACTTTAAATATGTAATTGCTGAATGACTACTGGGTTTGTTTGCTTCAGCATGAGCAGTCTTAAGGCCAAGGGACAACCAATGAGCAATAAATTATTTTTTTCAGGGTTGGTCTATGGTATAAAGAGAGTGTGTTATGGTTTGTGTCTAGATTTCCCCCCAAAGCATATACAGTCATAGGGCTTTTTCAGAGGTGGCTGAATCTAGAGTGTGTGATGCTGGGATTAAGGCTGTGTGATTAGTAAATCAGTTCAATTGGATTGGCATAGTTCTGGCTAGGATTAAGCACATGAGTGCTATACCTGCTCTAGGGCAGGTAGCCTGCATAAAATATAAGGGACAAAAAGAGTACTATCTTTTCCCCCTCCTGTTACTTTTGCTATCTTCTGCCATCATGAATGATTACCCCTCTGATGTGTGCCACCCTGTCTTGGAGCCAGCAGATTATGGGCCGGAACCTCTATTGTGAACCAAATAAACCTTTTCCTTTTTTACTTTGGGTGTTGGATATTTTGTTTCAGCAATGAGAAAAGTAGCTAAGATAGAGACCCTTAATTTATAACTGTCATTATGCCCAGCAACCCACCAATTCCTTGGGGACCTTCAATGGGCCTGGAATGGTTAATTTTAGGAAGTTGTATTGCGCAATGGGAAAACGGAATGCCAATTTGTTTAAAAACACTTTTCTGTGGCATATTGAAGACCCCATTTTATGGAGGTGAGAAGAGAAGTTTTTTGAGAAGTAATTTGAGCTCACCAGACCCTCTTACTGTAAGCCCTCTAACAATAGACATGGATATGCTTCCTGGGTGCTGGTGTTTAAAAAGGTATGCAAACACTAAGAAAAGAAAAATGATACATCAGTCTCTCACACTGTCATGAATACTAGTAATCATTTATTGAGTAGTACTTTTATGCCTATCTTTTAACTCTCACAATAATCCTTCATGTTAGCAACAATTACTCCCATTTTATGGTTGAGAAAACTGGTTCTTAATGATAAATTCCCACTGATCACATCTCCAGTCAGTGATAAATCCAATTGATTTCTGTCTCATTCAGTTATAGTAGTTTACCTCTCAGTATGAAACAATGACAAAGCATTGTGTGCTTAGTTTTGGTACCAGAGCCCATACATCATTCATAGAAGATAGTACCTCTTCATCATGCTCAATGATTGTGTAAATATACCTACAGCAAAAGTGATACCAACATCATAACCCTTAGTAGACTTGTTTCTGACCAGTATCACTGTGATACGTTTCCACCAATTTTTAGTTTAAAAGAAGCTATTACAATTTTGCTAAAATAAAATCTATTTTAAAATTTTTATAAACTTAAATTGTTTTACTTGACTTCAAGAGTCATGTTTTCTGCTATTACTGAAGTCACTTTTATACCTAGTGAAGGAGAAGGCACTTGGTAAACACTGAGTATCTGGTTCCCTGACTTTGCTTCTAACATTTGGTACAAATTTTTCTCATCCCACTCTATAGGGCCAGTCAAACTCTTTTATAGATGAGATAAACATTCATTGGATTAGTTTAATCATTCAGTGGCTCAATCACTAGTCAAAACTTTTTCTTTGATGTTTTAGCTGATTTCTTCCTCCTCGCTATGTGCTTGGTTGTAGAAACTGGACTGTTCTCTTGTTGACATGTACACACATCTTTCT
Source organism: Dasyprocta punctata (assembly GCA_004363535.1). Taxonomy (NCBI): domain Eukaryota; kingdom Metazoa; phylum Chordata; class Mammalia; order Rodentia; family Dasyproctidae; genus Dasyprocta; species Dasyprocta punctata. The sequence continues at coordinate 8,336 of RJWM01010462.1, read as the reverse complement.
TGTTGTTGACATAGCCTTGTTGGTTTTTTAATTCTATTTCTCCTAGGCCACATTGTTTCTGTCTGTTCACCTGGACGATAATGTAATCTTTCAGCTACAAGCATGGCAATTAGTTTTCAATATCTGTGGCAGACTTTGTGAATGCTAACATCCTGCCAACTTACACCTTCCTATAATGTGTACCAGCCATTTTCCTGATCATAAGCCTTACCTAATGACAAACAATTGAGTCTACCCTACGGACATGTCCTCCATCAGTGGAATTTTTATTTCTGAGTTTTGATCTAAATTTGGCCATCTAACTTGAACTGTAGTCTCAACATGAATTTCGTTTAAAATACAGTCTTATTTTAAAAGTTTTTGTTTATTAAAATGTTGAGTGAAGGTTTTCTTTGGAAGAATTAAAGTCATTAGCTGTCTTTCTATAGTACTCTTAATAGTCAAGTAGTAGAGAATGATGTGGTTAATATTTCTCCTTGATCTTCATTAGTTGTTAGTTCTTCACTGGTCTCTCTCTCTCTCTCTCTCTCTCTCTCTCTCTCTCTCTCTCTCTCCCTCTCTCTCTCTTTCTTCTTTCTTTCAGGGTCTCACATATCTTGGTCAAGCATTCAATCAGTGACTGATATCCTCAGCTATTTTCCTCTTGTTTAGAGAGTCAGAACTGATGAAGAGACAGCCATGACTATTTCAGATGTTTTAATGCATCCATGCACAAAACATGATTAACTTAGCATTATTCATTAATAAGTTTAGAGTGCCTCTAAGGGTTTGCTATAGGTTAGCCCAGTAAGACCATCAAAATTATACTTACTAGAAGGACACCCATCAATTATCTGTCCAAAATTCATGAAAAAAACTTATCCATCAACCTAACGGAAAACATTTCTTGGGGATTTCCACTCAAACATGTATTATACTTTGAGTGGGCCATATAGAGAATTTATTTTCAAGTGAATTTAACAGGTTGATGACCTAGTAGTGTGTTAGCCTGTTTGTAGTTCCATAGTTCATAAGGTAGAATTAGGGTATAACAGGAGTTTGTCATGATTATAGAAATAGTGCAATAAGCATGTTCTACTTGGAAAACCAGTCATAAAGGGTCACCTTAATTGCCACACCTAGACTTCATGCCTGGCATCTAGTGGCCACTATAGGAACTGCAGTATGGGATGCCAAATAAGGATTGCAATAAAGGACACACTGGAGATTCGAGGCGCAATAGTAGAAGAATACATTCCTTCCAGTTTTCTCTCACACAGCCTAGGTCTCACCACACATATCCTCCTTTCCATTACACTTCCTAAATCGTATAATTATCGAAGTACAAGGCTCTCACAAGACCTTCATTTAACCACATTGGGAGATGGAGAAAAGAAGATGTTGGAATTTCCGACTTTATTGAATAGCTTGTATGAAATCATTCTAGTTGACAGGGAATATCTATTTATTTACATTAACTACTGTTTATTTTTTTTCTTCTTTAAAAATGGAAATACAATGCTAACCTAACTCATTGGGGAAGGTGTTTACCCATAAGACAATAAAAATAATTTGAATATAACTCATAGGCTTGTTTTAGAAATTTCCAAAGGTAAATTATCACTGGAGACTGGGGCCCGCACATGCTATACAAGTGTTCTACCACTGAGCTGCATCCCTAACCTTTATGTAAATAATTTTGAACAGTACTTGTAGCATAGTAAGTTCAACTGATATTTGCTATTTTTTTATATTGGGTTTTATGATAGTAAACAATATATACTTTTATTGTATGTATGTTAATTATTTTGCTACTTTGGAAAACATTATTTATCACATATATTCAAATCTATGTATTTGGAGAATTCAAATATTACATGTAATGTTCAATTCTGACAGATTCAAAGCTGAAAGAACATTAAACACACTCATACAAAAAGATAGAAGTTTGATTTAAGCTTAACAGGTTTTAGCCGGGGATTTAGCTCAGTGGCATAAGCACCTGCCTGGCAGGTGCGAGGTTGTGAGTTCAATCCCCGGTACCAAAAAACTAAAAAACAAACAAACAAACAAACAAACAAAAACTTAACAGGTTTTATAATACAGGTTGCTCCATTAGACTACAACATTTTCATTTATGTCATCTTTTGTTTTAATTGCATTATATTTATTAAATTCTTACATAAAATTATTTTAATTAATTACTCTTTAAGTTCAAATTAATGATAAAAAGATAAGCTAGACAATTTCTTGGTAGCAGGAGGCCAACAAGAGTGAAAAAAATGTTGGTAGTGCTATTGAAAATGGTGTTTCCTCTTTCATTCTTTACACTGAGTCATAATGTGCCAGCAATTGAAGAAAGGTTTACCTAGATGAGGACGTGCTGGTTTGAGTCCTGATGAAAGAGATGGTGGATGGTGCAGTTTAGGGAACATTCAGTACTGAACTTGGAAGCATGGTTCTATGAAAGGCGAAGAATGGAGCATGCTACACTGTTAGCATATCAAAGGATAAGATACCCAGGGAAGAACCTTTGCTAAAAGATTATAAGCATCTAGTGCTCTCCAGAGATGTGAGGCATGACTGAATTCGAACATGGTTTATGGGTGCCTCTGCACAATCAATACTGGAACACAACTGCACACATTGTAAATATGTATACAACTGCCTTTCCATACTTATTTTCTAAGAAACCAGCAGAGAGCTGATGGGCAATTGCGTACGCATGTGTTTGTGGGAGGTGATAGAGAGCCCATGCTAAAAGTATATAAGCTTCTCTGAGACAGTAAGCAACCCAAGGCCTCCTGACAGAAAACTGAACAGAAGACTGAAATGCTAACTACAAACAGACTAACAAATTTCCATACTATAAAAGAACAATGAATAATATGAATTTATACAACAGATGTCAGGGAAGAACTATATTTATTCTTACCTTTCTTTGAATCTATTTTTTTATTTCTATCCATCATACTTCACACGCAGTCAAGAAATCCTATCTGGATGAGAAATAGCTAGACAATTCCCATCTCAGACTGTTTCCTTTACTTTGCGCTTGTCTAGGCCTCTCTGAATCCCATGTCAGAAATATATGTTGCATATATTTTCTTTACACAATTACTCAACATTGTATTCCTTGCAAAATTACCCCTTTGCAAAATTACTCAGCACTGTACTCGTTACTTCTGAAATTATTGACAGTAAATTATTAGGAACTCTAGTAAGGCTCCTGGGATACTGCTAAGTGTTTCCATTCACTGCCTTTGATCCTGTCCACTGCCTTTGATCCACATACCTAAGTTGTTTGCCACTTGTCACAGTGAGAGGAAAGAAGGAAAGTCAAGTGCCAAAGGCCCTTCATGGGTTTGAGTTCACTGCTCATTGTGATTGTCCTTCTAGCATTCCTGTCTGATGAAACTGGGGAAGGATGTGCTGTCAGGTTGGCATCCAGGTTGCCATCCAGCATGATGGCAGTGGGAAGCACTAGAGAAGTAGCAGTTTGTTCTTCCAAAAACAGAACCACAGATGCCTTGGTCTCTTCCTTTGGATGAGACACTTCCTATTTCTAAACACACAAAAGTAGCAATAACAATAATCATGAGTGGAACATTAGGGTTTAAATATCTCTGGTATTTGCAAAATTGTCTACTTTGATTTGTAAAGAAGATTTCATGGCTATTTGGCCATTCTGTAGAAAAATATAATGAAATCACAGGTATGGATTAGCCACAGAAACTAATAAAAGATGTTTATTAAAAAAATCTCGCTTGACGGCCATTACTTCCCATTAGACAGAAAAAGTCAGAGTCTTCTGCTAGAATAACACTATGCAAATAGTATTCTCACCTGTCCCACTAGATGATTCACACATTTTAATTCCTACTTAAAAAGAGTTGTTAAATTGCATAATTTACTAGTTTGTTTTAGATGATTAGAAAAGTGGACTGGAAAACCTAAAATTTCTGTGCAAGACCAAACAAACTGTCTCGGAGAAAAGACTTTTGATCTTTTATAAATTCTGCAAGCTATTGAGTTACTAACAGTCACTGTTGCATGTTCTTGCACTCTTCATAGACTCTACATCATGTGTGGGAAAAATGGTGTTTTAAAGGAAGAAAAAGCAATTTATATTTTGTTAAACAAATTGGCAGCGTCAAAATGACATTTTCCCTTTGATGTTAACAGATTCTGTTATGTTTGTGTAACTATTAGCCTATATACATTTTGTCACATAGTCCACCCCTAATTTCACTTTCTTTGAAACCCACTGTCAAATGTATTTATCCTCACTCATTCAGACCTTCTCCAAATGCACATCTTTCTGCAATTGCCTTTAAGAGCATGACCTTAATTTAGGTTTTCTATATTCTTTCTGGTTTATGGTGATATAAAATTCAGACAAATTCATTTGTTGAAATCAATCTGGGGGAAAAACCCACTAGTCTATAATTTAAGATCATTTGACTGCTCACTCGCAAACGATTACACAGCATAATCATTTACAGAGCTTCAATCTGAATTTTCTGAAAATCTTTCATATACTCTATGGTAGATGAGAGTGAGGAGAAAAACATAGTAGCAAGCACCAGACTATTGAACCATTCTGCAAACATTTTGTGCATGTATAGGTTGAGATGATGTTAGGAAGTTTGAAAAAAGGCTGATTTCTAGAATTGTCTAAGATATTTCATATTCATGTATAGACACACACATATACGTGTGTATTCACACACAAATACACTTGCATACATACATACACTTCTTGTAATGAACTCATCAGGGAGCTACTCCTTAATTTAGACTGGAGCTTGCAAAGAAGTCAGTTGGTTTTTCTCTTTCCTGACATTATTACATCAAAACAGTATCCGGGCATTAGACAGTATTTATTAGCTTGTAAGACCAGAGATAATGATCCCATTCAATCAGAACGCATGAATAATTCAATAGTCCCAACTTCACATAATTTCTGGCTTTACTTTTAAAACCAGTAAAAGAGCCATCTGTATCATTTGCTTAGTTTGGGTGACAACAGATAAATGATAAAGGAAATTCTTTACCTCCACCAAGAAACAGAGCCGCTTGGCTTTTTTATTTCAAATCTGTAAAAGACAGTGCCAAATGAACATGTAGATACATGTAAATGTGAAAGAGCATGATATGACTAGGGAACATACAGCCATTCCTTTTATGAATTATTTCTACATCGTTTTGCTGAAGAAGTTTTAATCTCAGGGAATACATTGGTATTATTTTACCACTACTGCTAAGGAACAATTATGGTTTCTGCAAGAGTACTGAAGCTATAATTTCCAGGTCATTTCTGCAATGTGCAACTTGAAAAGTACATTTGAAAGAGGATGAACTGTCCTAAGCCCTGAGAAGCTGAAATGATTTAATTTTATGACAGAAAATGTGGCTGTTCTCATTTTCTAACATAAACAATGAGGTGATGGAAGAGGGCATCAATTTCCGTTTGCATCAGCTCTGCTCTGAAAAACATTCTATAGTGTTTGATATTTATACACTCCAATATAGCAGCCACTGGCTGCATGCGACAATTGACAAGTTTTTACGTTTCATCTATTTTTAATTAATTTAAATTTAATTAGTTCCTTGTAACTAGCAGCTCCCTCTTGGACAGGACAAACTTTAAGACTTAAAGGAGAATGACTGTTATAAATACCAATAGGTGGATACTATTATAATACTTTTATCCCACTTTAACCTTCTATTTCTATGGATATTTTTACTTTCTTATTGCAGATTATCCTGAAATTTGTGACTAATGTGTTATGCACTTTCTTTTGCCAATTCCTTTGACAAAATCAGAGTGAAGTAGTGTCCCACTTGCTGTTTTTGCTAAGATATACTGCAATGAATGATGTATGACACATGATTGGAATGCATCAAGGAAAAGTAACAGGTTAAGGAAATGAAATACAACTTTTATTTTTATACTAATGATCTAATGGTAGGCAAAATTGTATCATGAATTTAAAAGACTTTCTCAAGAAAGTGTGTCAGAAAATATTTCTTTAAAACATTTTGGTCTTCAATAAGTTAATTACCTCTGCACAACACACAAAATGGCTTTACTTGAGAAATTATAGAAGTTTGACAGACATTCTTGTTTTATACTCTTATGATAGGTTTTCCTTTTCCGCATCCAGAATATTCTGAAGAGGAATCAATATAATGAAAGTTAAAGAATAGGAATCAGAGATATGAACATGCATATTTCTGAAGTTTATTTAAAGCTTAAAAACCAGGGCTATATGACTTGTTTTAATCAGTTGTCCTTAGAAGGAGGGTCATTATTTAGATTGAAAATACAGATGCATTTAACTTCAGCATGAGTATGTACTTTATACGTTCCTTTGGCCTTTTATTATGGACCACTTGGAGAGATTTTAAGCTCTTAAATTAAATTAAGAAAAGTGATAAAAAAGATAAATTGAATTTTTAAATTGAGTTTTATGAGGTAATGGGTGGACTTTGGAAATGAACTTCCTAAAACAAACATCATTGATTTTTTTTCATTAATGCCTTAAAATGAAGATTTTCATTAAAACCATCGGAGAAGAATCATCAACTGAATTTTAATATAACCTGTATGGTGGACTGAAATATGATCTATTGTGTAAAATTAGTTGAAAAATTCCAGAGGCAAAATTCGGTGGTACTTCATAATTTGGAAGTTACACTTGAGAGAAAAAAGTTACTTTCCATAGAAAATGGCTCATTTAGAAAGATTATTTTGCTGTTTTCAAGAGGCATCGGCAAGCATTTTTATGAGTAGAAATTCATGAATTCTGAGTTGGATAAATTATTACTAGACAGAAGCACAATACCTGTGTCTATTTTCTTCTACCACTGTTGTTTTTCTTTAAAATGCCATCTGTTGACTTTCAATTTTGTGTATTTTAAACTTTCTAAACTATATGTTCTTATTTCATAACTGAGGAAAAATGGCTCAAAAATTAATAATTTTATGACATCATGTACAGCACATAATAGTGGAAAAATGTTCCTAGATTTTTTATGGTTACACTGATTGTAGTGGGTGCTAGAAATAAAAGTTAATATAGAATCATCCAGATCCAATTCCTTTATTTATCTGCAGTACCATGTAACTTTTGTGATCCTTAGTATAAAGTACAAAATATTGATAGCTGTTGGGCCGAGCTTGCAGACAGAACCAGGGTCGGGTCCGTGTCCCACGCCGTGCCCAGCACAGCTCCCTGGGACCGGGAGGCCTTGGCCCCCACCCAGTAAAGGAGGAGACTCCACCTGCACGCCCCGGGAGGCCGCCCTTCCTTGCTGCGCACAGGACCCAGCCTACTGGGTCCCGTGATCCTTCACACCGCGAACCTCAGGGAAATGCCGGCCAGCTGTGCAGGACACAGAGGTATGAAGCCCAGCCCAAATCAGCCCAGGAACCCAGAGCTGCTCACCGGGGAATTGAGCAACATAGCTGCAGGGACCTGGAGAGCTTGCCCCCCCCCCACCAGAGTGCAGAGCGCACGGCAGCTCCATTCTTCAGCCACGCGGCTCGGCTCGAGTGTGTGCCATCCCACAGCTCCTGTGCAGACCACGCCGCCCAGCACAGTTGCTCCCAGCACTGTAGGCCTGGGACCTGTCCGGGCCTGCCCCGCAGGCATAGCTGTTGGGCTGAGCTTGCAGACAGAACCAGGGTCGGGTCCGCGTCCCGCGTGGTGCCCAGCACAGCTCCCTGGGACCAGGAGGCCTAGGCCCCCACCCAATAAAGGAGGAGACTCCACCTGCACGCCCCGGGAGGCCACCCTTCCTTGCTGCGCACGGGACCCAGCCTACTGGGTCCCATGATCCTGCACGCCGCAAGAATCAGCGCAAACCTCAGGGGAATGCCGGCCAGCCACGCAGGACACAGAGGTACATAGATTCCAGAAGAAAATGACAAAATGAAAGACCAAGAGGTAGTCTCAGTCCCCCAGCCCACAAAGAACAAACCTAAGAGATACTGAAATGGAAGACAGTGGGAGTCACACAAATGGACTTCTGAAATGATAGAAAATGCATTAAAGAAACAGCTTGATGTAGCTATAGAGAAAATCAAATCAGAAATATTCTCTCAGCTAAAAAATGAAATGAGAATCATTATTAAAGAAATGTTGTGTGTATCTAAAGAAGAGCAAGATAAAAACATAGAAGAACTTAAGAAAATCATCGAAACCTTGAATGAACAATATAAGACACAAACAGAATGCATGAAACAGATGCAAAGGGAAATGCAAGAAATGAAAAACTCCATGGAAAGTTTGAAAAACCACTTAAACGAAGCTGAAGATAGAATCTCAGATCTTGAAGACAGCATGGGA
>RJWM01010461.1:0-63513 GCA_004363535.1 Dasyprocta punctata | reverse complement strand
ATATCTGTTAATGTAAGAAACCATTTTAAAGATAACGATGCGCAAATTGCAACCATTGTCAAGCTTCTATCTTCCGGCTTTGTAAACCTGCAATGTTGTGTATTTACGCTAGTTGTTTGCTTGTCTCCTTTGCTTGTTGTTTTTACTATATATGTCGTTTTTTTTTGTTGTTGTTGTAGTTTTTGTTTGTTTTGTTTTTCTTCGCTCAAATAAAATAAAAAAAAATAAAATAAAATATCACTATAATCTTGATAGAGAACATTAAACAATAAGACATTTAATTAATGCTTCTAAAATGTTCAAAGTATGTTCGTTTTCAATATAAAAATAATTATAGCCCAAATGAATGTACTATCTTTCCTTATTGTATTACAGAATTTCTTAAATTTGAAACATCAAAAAATTTGCATGGTCTTCTGTTACTGAAAACATCAAATTGCACTGCGAATAAAAAGGCATAGGTAAGGTGGGTGGATGTATATAGGAAGTAGTTTATGTTTAGGATTTTTAATACAATTAGAGTTTTTTGAAGTAAAATTTACCTTCACATCATACCTATTCACCTGGAAATTTTAACCACAATATGTTATAAGAGACGAGTTATTTCAACCTATAGTTTAATAGCCATTTCTGTCAAAACACCCATTGAAGAAACTGGGGCTTTCTTTCTTTTTGAGAACCACTATTTTTTTGTTGAAACTTTTCAGTTTCTGCTATCTCTTCACAATTGTCCTTCTTTGCTCCTTATTTTCTTCTGACAACTGTAGCAGCACAGCAAAAACAATTTGATGCTTTTAAAAAATATTCTGTGGTTGCATATATTCCCGTCTATTATGTTAGAAGTGATTTACTGCTGTATTCTAAAAGCAGCTTTCAGCCGGGCGTGGTGGCGCACGCCTTTAATCCCAACACTCGGGAGGCTGAGGTAGGTGGAGCGTTGTGAGTTCGAGGCCCGCTTGGGCTACAACGCGAGCGCAAGGCTGACCTGAGCTACATAGTGCGACCCTGCTTCAAAAAACTAGGGCTGGGAGTTTGGCTCATCGGCTTAAGCGCCTGCCCTGGCAGGCGCGAGGTTGTGAGTTCAATCCCCGGTGCCGCAAAAAAAAAAAAATAAAAAAAAAAAAATAAAAGCAGCTTTCATCACAACTGCTTAGCATTTTGATATCATACAATTTAAGATTGAAATAGGATTTTAACTTTTCTTTAGAATAAAATTAACAAATAGTAATTGTATACATTAATCGGTTTCACTGTGATATTTCCATACATCTATATATCTTGTTTTATCATATTCACCCTCCAAAGAGAGATGAATACATGGTTGATGAAGTGGCAAAAGGAGAAAGTATGTTCTAGAAAAAGGCAGAGAAATCCAACAGCACATTTACAACTTATTAAGGGAGCAGAAAGAGTAGCCATTCCTCCCCTTTTACACTGCTAAATGGAATTAGTGTAGAATTAAATTCAATATGTTTTTAAAATATTTATATTCTGAAAGAATATCAGAAAATTTGCCTTAACTATGTAGTTGGTAACACTTCGTAAAGAAATGAAGAGTGGATTTCACCATCTGTATAAATACCAGCCTCTAGAGGAGAGGAACACAGGAAAGGAGGTTTGATTAATGCTCCTTGATGCAACGTTGACACGGTCATCTAACCACCTTATGCTGTGTGGAAGAACATGCCTGTCCTTTGAAATGTACCCTGTTTAGACATTTTGCTCATTATGAACTCTTGTAATAAGTTTGTGGCACTTGATAAGTGGGGGAAATGGAATCTAAAGCTACATGGAACCCTAATCATTTTGCTGTCAAAGTCAACAGGTGAGAGAGAAAAATCTTATATTTAAGAGTACAAACCTTCACCTTTCCCACATATTCTGTTATGGATGTTCTGAGTTATCAAAGAAACTTTCCAATAAATTTTGGCGGGAGTGGGTGGGTGGGTAAGGCAGTCCAATCCTGAGACTGAGGGATAAGGACACACAAAGTTCTGTCTGTTCCAGAACAGTGGTGAAAGTGCTGTAAAATAAGGCACCCATTTGTACCCACAGACTAAGTCTTATTTCCTAAAATATTCACAGGCTCACCAGGCTTCCTGAAAGTCAGAGCAGAGCACAGGAGTGTGTTAACACGATCAGCAACTCTGACCTGCTTGAGCTCCATCTCAGAACCCATTTCCATTCTGCCAGCGCTGGATCTGGAACAATTTACCCCAAATGCACTAGGTGGCCTGGTGGGGAGCAGAGTTAGTTTACTTGTGAACTCACTGGAATCTTTCTTCTGAAAGCTAGGTGAAGCCGCTCATTAGCTCCTGTAGAGTTTGGGAGCGGTATGTATTTGGAATTGTAGCTGTGACCTCACTTTCTTTGAAGGAACTTGGGTGTCACACCGAAGTGGCTAGAGGATGATGAGGAGACGTTCAAGCGTCTCGCTTTGTGTCCCTGTCTCTACATTAGTGGTGCGCAGAGAAGATAGGTTTGCAGCGTAGTCTACTTTGAAAGTTTTGCGTGACAAATGGACTTTGTTTGGTCAGATTGCGAGGTAAAAAGCGAAGCACCGCACAGCCTCATTAGATTCCATTCACCAAAGAGCATTAAACTGCCTCAGGTGGTCAGAGGCCAGCAAGAGAGTCTCCACCTCCTCATCGGCGGCAGCCATTCGGATCGCTCAGGCGCTGAGGGGTAGGGGCCCATTGGCTGGGGTCCGCTGCCAGTCTCCGGAGGGGGTGTGTTGAGGGTGCGGTCTCAGGACGCCGCGGTCTGAGCAGCTTACTGTTTGCTGGGTGGTGAGTGAGCTTCAGGTTGAACTAGGCTGCTGGGAAGTTGTGAACAGTTCAGAGAAAGCTAGAACACGCCACAGACGGAGCGAGGGTGAAGGAGCGCGAGTGAGAAGAGTTGGGGCGAGAAAGCAAGGGCCCTAGGACCAAGATAAAAAACAGAGTGACCATGGCTGTCTCTGCACCTCCAGTGATCTCTGTAACTTCCAGCAGCACCGGCGTCCCGGGGGATTTATTTCGAGCAGAACCACAGTACTCAACTCCGCGAGAGCCCCCTCGCCTCACCCCTAATATAATCAGCAGCTTCATGGCCAATAGCCACAGCGGTGGCGGGTTCGGTAGTGGCAGTGGAAGCAGTGGCAACACCAACACCAACGAGTGCCGGATGGTCGACATGCATGGGGTGAAGGTGGCTTCGTTCCTGATGGATGGTCAGGAATTGATCTGCCTGCCGCAAGTCTTTGATCTTTTTCTCAAGCACCTGGTGGGAGGGTTGCACACGGTTTATACCAAGCTGAAGAGACTGGACATATCCCCAGTAGTGTGTACTGTCGAACAGGTCCGGATCCTCCGCGGGATGGGGGCCATCCAGCCAGGGGTGAATCGCTGCAAACTTATAACCAGGAAAGATTTTGAAACTTTGTTCACTGATTGCACCAATGCCAGGTGAGACATTCTTTTTTTGACTCATTCATTGCTCTTACCCATTTGCCTTCTGCATGTCTTATCACCCTCATCCAACTTTGTATGTAGAGAGTTAATCTGAACTAGCTTGCCTCTTCACGGTGTAAATCCAGGATAGGGAAGACGACTAGAAGGACTCATTGATTGTCTGTCTCTTCTAGTCCGCGTTCAGTGGTAGGGCTCGGGTCTAAAAATGTTCCGCAAAAACTTCAGTTTGCACTCCTCTGTTGAAACTTTTCAGCCTTTTACCCATATCTTGCATGGCTTTTGGATGCTTATGGTTGCTTGTTAATTTCTCCATTTGATTTTCTTTCCAGTTCTTTTGTGGCTGTACAGGTCTAATAGGTTTTCTCTTGAACAGAGACCACAAGAGCTTTCTAGGGGTGCGGGTGCGGGTGGTGGTGATAGTGGTGGTGGTGATGGTGGCTGGCTAAGCTGTGAAGTAGGCTCCTAACTTAGCATCTCAGAACTCAGCATTTGGGGAACTCAGGAATCAGAAGTGTAAACTCCACCCCAGAGGGTGATTCAATCCCTATCCTGTGCGATTGTTGTGACAGTGTACGGAGATGTGTGTTGCTGTTTTTGTTGTTACAGGTTGTGCATGTTTCTCTGTGTGTGTGTGTGTGTGTGTGCAAGTGCTGTAAGAACGTGTGCTCATACTAGTTATGCAAAAGCTCCCCCAATCAGTAAAGTAATTTTTAAAAAGGATGAGGACAAATGTCACTTTCCTGTGACCATTCCTTTTGGATTATCTGCCTAGGGAAATGTGAAGTATGAAACGTTGGGACTGGGACTAGGTGGAAGTCTGATGTAGAAGTTAGTAGATTTTCTAGAGAGGATGCTCTCAGCTCTGCCTACTACTCCCCATGCAAACGGCTAGAGGGATCCCATTTCTTCTAAGAGAGGATTCCTTAAATGATAATGACCAGCTTCCCTGTTTGTAAGTATGCTGCCTTCATATCACAGTTTAGGAGTATATTGCAAAATAAATGTACAATTGCAAATCAAAAGCAAATTGTATCCAATGGTTTGAGTAAAAAAGAGAAGAGCATACATTCAGGATTATTTTAGTTTTTCAGTGCCTGTAAATTAGTCTTCTTAGTGTTTATCCCATTTATAGTCTGGTTAAATCTCGGGAAACTACACATTTGGAACATGAGGTTGACATACAAACCAGGAAATCACCATAACCAAATTAAAAGAAGCAAAGGATTTTGTAAAACAACACTATCGTTTATTATTTTGCAGATAACTTCTACTAAGTTACACCATCTCACGATGTAACTTTAAGTGATGAGATCTCTGGGTTGATAAACTATAACATAGTTGTCACATTGGTTGTAAAATGCAAATTGCTATGTTTAGTTGACATGTTCTGACAACTTGTAGAAAAACAATTGCTTACCGCTACAATAAAATAATGCTACAGAGCTTACAAGGGAAACTTTTCATTTTCTTTGAGCATGTCTGTTTTCTGGCAATTTCACAGGAACCTGTTAATATGAGAACTCTTATTTGATTCATATTTAAGGCTTACAAATCCATTTTATTAGGTCAGCTTTTCTTGAAGAACATGAGTGACCTTAAAACACAAATAATAATGTGCTCCTTCAACAAAATGAACAATTATGGATTGTAAGAACAGAAGGAAAATTTTATTTTGATCACAAAACATTTTATAATATACAGATGCAAAAGGATGCTACTGACTTCTGACAGGAGCTATCTAATAAATTACCATTTAAAAACAGTTGCATTTAATTGCACACATGAAGATCTATCATCCTGTCCATCTTTTTACCCCTCTCTGTTACTCCTTATCCTCCATTCTCTCTTTTCCTCCCTTCCCTTCTCTTACACATGCCCATTTATAGAATGAACAGTTATTACTGATAGGAAATCCTTCCTTAATTCTGTAATTAATTTACACATTCCTGAGAAAAACTTGAGTTTTATTTTAAAAATAAAGAGATTAGCATTTAACTGTGATTTTGATGCTTTCTTATCTAAATAGAAACTTTTCCTTAATTAATTTTTATTGGAGTTACTTATAGGAAGAATGATAAATGTCTCTATACCCAGAGGCAGGTGGTATCATAGTAATTTTGGACCTTGTTATAGTATGTTTTGTTATCGTTTTAATCTAATTAAGTTCTATTTGCTCTTTATCATAGCATTTGCATAGCCAACTTTTTTACTTGAACTGCTTTTGTGTGTGTGAGTGCATAAAAATGATAGAGAAATATTAAATATGGAAGGAAAATAAATTTGTGATATGATACATATTCATTCTATTGCCTTTTTTTCTTTATGGGTCTCTTATTTATTACCTGCATTTTTTATAATTATATTCTAAGTATTGCAATGTATAGTATAAAAATTTATGAAATCTATCATATGAGTGAAATTCACATAAGAAGATGAAAAATTGTTAAAACTATACTTGGATTAAAATTTTTAGATAGAGAAAGAAAATAATTTCTGGAAAAGATATAATGACAAAATAACATCACCTAATTTCACTGATACAAATGCACTGATAGTCATGTTGTTACAGTTACGAAATATGATAATGCTTGTTAATGATGTTTTATGATTTTAGGTAGCATTCTTTATAAAAAATGTGCCTTAAATCATTTCAAAATCTGTATTTTTAAATCAAATTTATAAATAGTATTTAAATCAGCATTGTTTCTATGACTTTTTAATTCAATGAAAAAAATTTTTCAGTGAAAAATGAAGGATGTAAAAGGGAAGAGGTACAAGATAGACAACATCAGGTAGATGACTTGTGGTCAGCAAGAGAGAAAAAATGCAGGAAAAGAGCAGAATTCCCACAAAATAAGGGAAAGAGAGAAGATCTTACAGGGATGCCCAAAGATGAGTGGCATACCAAAGGAGACCTGGCTAAAGAGGATTGCCCTTCAGAACTCATGACTTTTTTAGTTTTTCTAGCTAAAAAGTTAGGGGAGGGAAATGCAAGATAAAAGTATATGTTTAAAGTGGAAATGCTCACACACTATTTATATTTTTAAGAAAAGATTGATCCTCATCTCCTGAAGAATAAATTTTCATAATATACTGTTGAATGGAAGTCCTATTTGTAATGGTGTCATTGTCAATTTTCTTTCTCTGCATAATAATCATTCATGTCCTTCTCTGTCCCATATGTGCAGGAGAGTACATGCCACAATTTAGGAGTATTTTATGCTTTCTGCTCTATCCTGGAACACACAAAATGGACTATTTTCAAATTTGTTACTTCTAGACTCCATAACATATTGCCACAAGTTACATCTTTATTTGATTCAGTGCATATTTTCATTAATTAATTTGCACTATAGAAAAATGAATGAATTAAATTTATGTACTTGTTTCTTTGATATTACTGAAAGTCATAAACAGAGCTCTTCCAGTGTCTTGTATTAACTATCTTGTTCTAGCTAATTACTGAACTATTCAAAGTTTTCATTCCAAAGTTGGGAAATCTTATCTGTTTCAACTACTAGAAAATACTAAGACTAAATCTCTTGACCATTTATTGCTCTTTTAGGTAACCTAAGTTGTACATCACTGCAAGTTTGAAGGGCTATGCAATATTTCCCCTTTATTCTCTTTAAGTTCAAAAATTTAATTATGAGAAAATTTGAAATTTATTAAGAAAATGATTAATAAAAGGCCTGAAACCAAATTGGAAAATTATTATCTCCATTTAGGTTTTTGGTTTTGTGGGCAAAGCACTGGGATTTTTGTTTCTTTTCTTTTTTTTTTTTTTTTGTAGAAGAAAATTTGGAGTTTTTAATACCAGACAGGCTGATTAAGAAACCCAATGTCTAAAATTCTTACTGTTTTGCAATGGATTTTTCTTGCTAAATTCTATTTTGTAGCAGTAAAATAGTAGTTTAAAAATTGGCTTCACTAAATATGAAAGTAAATAAACACATTTATGGTTATCACTTTTTATCTGCCTATCTACATAAAGATAACATTGTCCAATTTCATGATCAGCGTTTATTTCACTAGAAGCAACTGATTAATGATGTTTAGTTACTTACATATAGTTAAATGAATGCTTGGAGAAACAAGAATATATGATTAAGAAAGCATTTTAGTAATATCTTTGGAGACATGACGACTCAACATAAATTCAAATGAATAAAATTCAGTTTAAAAAATATAAATTCAAAATGATTCAATTTTATTTTATTATTTTGTCAAGATGTAAACAGGATATAAATGTGCTTTATAGTAAAATAGTTTTATATGAATTATAATTGACATTTACAAAATTTTAAAATGGTTTTCTAATACTAGACATATGATTGCTGTAAAACTGGATGAATTCAGCTTTGTATTTACACTTGAATACTTTATTATTCATGATCCATATAGAGTAACAGAATTTAATTTAAAAACTGATGATTTGCATTTCCAGTAAAGATAAGAAGCGTCAGTTTTATTAATCAACTTTCTTGGCCTAATATTTTATATTACTTATATTTTCAGAAATGATAAAACATTTCTAGAAATGAATCTGGGTAGTAAATGCATACATTTTATTTCATAGGCTGATGATGAGATAGTCATTTTGTTTACTCAAAGTGATTACATAGTCAACAAGTCTCTATCTTTTATCAGAGAAGTAATATCAGGATTGTTAAGTAAAGCAATCCAGTTATGTTGTAATGCAGAAGACTTTAATGTGTACATTCATTTTCAATGTATGCTTTTGCACAATCAGCAATTTTTGTATTTATCTAAATACTTTAACATATTTGCCTCAAGCACTCATTTATTAGGGAATGAATGCTACATGAAACAAATTATTCAAGACACACTAGGATGCACCTTTGGATTTTGATGTATGACATTATCTTCAAAGTATAGTTCATGAATGCCAAGAAACTTGACATGATGGTCTTCAGACATTAGTATTTTATGTGGTTTTACATAGCATGACCTTAATACTTTGAGAAGTTATCAAGTCTGAATTACTTGGAACGCTGATAAGTAACTTTATGTTATGTTAGTGAAATCTATAAATGTCTTAAAAATTAGCAAATATAATTATGAATATCCCTAATCACATTTGGCAGTTGGCAATCTAGATCTCTAGTGGCACTTTATCTTTAAAGTGGTGAGCATAAAAATATACATAATTTAGTTTTACCCATGCTATACATTTCAAATATTTACTAAAGTCACTCTAACTGAGACACAGTTGAAAATATGTTTTTGGAGAAAAGACGTCAAACCTTTCTCCCAAAATAAAGCAATTAGGTATTAATGATATTCTTGTCACATATTCAAAAGGTTTTTAGTAACATTTTTTCCCCTTTTTTCCCTTTCAACACTGCAATCTTCACACTTTACTGTCACTTTAGATCAAAAAATTCTACAAAGATAAAACAATATTTACACACATTTGCTTTGGATGGGAAATTGAACATTTGCACCCAATAAGCCTGATTGTGGAACTGCATGCAAATTGTGTTTTGATTTATCTCTTTTACACCTTTTTCCATTTGAATTGATCTTGCATTAATTTCACCAAGGGGCTCTGTGAGGCTGCAGATGTTGCCCTGTGTTTAATAAATCAATGAGACAGATCTGAATAAATCACTTCAGATGGATTCTCTGCTCGGTTTGATGTCTAGATGTTATTCTTAGCTTGTTATCATGACAGATGCATTAATGTTCCCATACACTGCCAGCAATATCAAAGAGACCGAAACTTTTAAAGTGGCAGTATCCCTTTTCCAGCTTCTGCTAAAATATCTAAGTTTATTTAATTTTACTGAGAGTATAGAGAAAAATATTAAGGCAATCATAAATTTCTTGGTAAGAAAGGTTCTTAATATTCATGTTATATTGTTAATTATTCCAAAATGGTGGAAATCAATGTATTATAAAAACTAACTATAGTGTAGCAGGTTAATATTGCCTCCACAGTAATATTTCATTACAGTAGAAAAATGAAAATTGGTAATATATTATTGAAAAACGTTGAAAGTGTCATTGTAAGTAGAGCTATACTGTATTCAAATGATTACAGAGAGTGTTAATTTTAAATTCTCACTAATAACCTTTTTGTTAGTTTAATGCAGCTGTAATACTCTCTTACCAAAGGATTTAGAACTCCTTCAGTATTTAATACTTTTTAGCTAGGAGAAGAGTGTCCATTCATTATGAATTCATTATTTCCTCATTTTACAAAACTGAAAGTCTTACAAAGGTTTATTTAATTAGTATATATTAGTTCAATATATTCTGAGCAAATATAAATCATAAAACATTCACTAACATAAATGTTAGCCTTACAGTTTAATTTATAGACTAAAGAAGAGTGTATATACATCAAAAGAAACATTGATGTAACTCTAGTAAAATTTACCTATCTCCATAAATATCATAACTGCTATGTTTTATTTCACTTAGTCCATTATTTCACTATCAAGGTTTTGGGAGAAAACAATGCTCTGGCTTGTTAAGAAGTATTTTTAATTTAATATTGTAGGTGATATAAGTTTTTAGTTAGTATTTGATGTTTGAAGATGCGAATTTGCAAAGGAGATTTGATTTTCTTTTGTTTGAGTTTCTGAAAAATATGTATTTTTTAAAATCAGCTTTTAGAAATAGAGTCTGCTTATATAGGCTTTTACAATATCCTTTAATCGTGACTTTATTGTTACCTTTAATAGAATAGGACAATAGGAAACACTATTAAGTGATACTGTTTAGCTCTCAAATTCTGCAGGAAAAATTCTTATCTTCAGTATTAGGATAATATTTGTAGCTTAAGAACATGCTATGATCTATAGTAGAATTTAAAGATAGGTTTTTTATGAACTTCAAAAAAGTTATAAACGATGGTTTTTTGAAAATTTGTTTCAAAACATAAATTCATGGTGAGGTCTCACCACATTCTCCTTTGATATCGTTTTTATATTATAATAATATACTGAGATTGTGGATATAAGATATAAATTATTTATGCAAAATCAAATACAATGTAAAGGACAAACTTTACTTTTATCAGTATCTATATTGTTGTTATTAAAAGCAAATTGAATTGTTTCCATTAAACAAAACCTTGAATTTGTAATAAAAGTTTCTGAATAGTCATTTTAACTCCAGTAATATTTATTGCAAAATTTATATGTCGGCACCTATCACATTTGCTGAATGAATGCAATCATATATACACACACATTCATTCATTTTTTCTGAAATCGGTGTCATTTGTTGTTTAAAAAGCTAAGAAATAATTTCATAAAGTTTGTGGTTATTGAAATGACATAATCCTGAAAATTAACTCCAATGTAAAACCATTTATAAATCATACTATAAACCTTTCACAAATACACATGTAAATGTAACAAATATCATATATGAAATAAGAATATTTGAAGTGAAAAATATTAGCATTAGAAAAAATTAATTCTTGATATTTCATTATAGTGAAGACCCAGAGTGGATGTGCTAATATTATGAATAGGCAAGAATTAATAAATAAACCAAGACTAATACTGTAAAATGATTCTCACTGATTTAGATTTATAGTACTTGATAATAGCACTAACTTTCGTGGCAGTTGATTTGAAATTGTTTTCTTTTTTCTTTTTTCTTTTCTTTTCTTTTCTTTTTTTTTTTTTTTTGAGACAAGGTCGCACTGTGTAATTGAGACTGGCCTTGAGTTCACTATGTAGCCGAGTCTGGTCTCAAATTCACAGTGTGCCTCTGCTTCCTGAGTGTTGGGATTACAGGCATGCACCACCACACCGGTGAAGCTTTGAGATTGTTTTCAAACAGTAAATTGTTATCCAAAGGGTTTAGATAAGAAGATGATTTTCCTCCTTTTGTTGTAGAATTTGTGAATGGGAACACAAATACATATTAAGAAAAATGACCTTATTTTTCACTGAATAATCTAAAGATCCAGTTGCAGCTTGAATTTGCGTGAAGCATCCTTCTCACCACCCAATTAAAGGAGTAAATCAGTTCCTTCAAGTTATTATCACTGAACAGTAAAATTTCCTTTCATCTAGGACCTGAGGTTGAAATTACTCTTATTTAGGTACGATTTTGACTCATTGTGATTTTTTAGTTTATTAGAGCAAATTGTGGTGAAAACTTTGTAATTGCACTACTGAAAAATTACATAGTGCAGGAAAGTTTAAAAAATAATGGAGCACAATGTTTTTATTGCTACAAAACTTCTTATTTTTAAACAGGTTGACTGCTTACTAGTGTATAATGTAGTGTGTATGTTAAGGTATAAAACATTAAATTGCAATTGTGTCCAATGATCTTACCAGGTTGTTGGCAACTGTTAGGTGGTAACAGCATTTAAACTACATTTAGTCTACCTGCTATTTATGTGATGGGTTAAAAAGAAAAAAAACATAGTATTGATCTGTCTCCAGATTAAAGTTTGAAACGGATAACAGCCTGAACACTAAAGGCTTTTTTTATGATTTCTCAGCTTGCCATTGATTTCCTAGTTTTATTGCATTCATTATTTATTAAAAGAATTTGCAAACAAAACATAATGTTAAGCTAGTTTGCACACAGGGACCACACTTAGGAAATTGAATGGAAATTGCATTAGAGATGAACATCTGTGCTATTTTTCCGCTCATGTGTTCATGGGTTTGTATAAAAGGTGTATTGGATTAACAGTTAATAACTGTTATAGCTTACAGCAATATGTTAGGTTCTGAGCTTTTAGCTCTTTGGAAAAAGACTGTCTCTCATATATTTGTCTAAAAAGCATATTTGCCATCATCACAAATAATATTTGAATAAATTAATTTTTATTATAATGATTATTTATATTATGTGCCACCTGTATTATGCTCTATTGTACGAAGTAGAAACACTTTGAGAATATAGTTAGCATATAAGAATGCAAACCCTCTTAATGACTTTTGGTAGTTGGGTACATAGGTGAAATTTACATAGTATTTATTTAAAGACTCGAGTTGAATGTCATATTAAAGCATACAAAGTTTTAGAAACTATAAAAACTTCAATATGGCTATATCTATCTGTCTGTCTATGTATCTATCTATCCATCATATCCTTGCTCATTTTGAAAGGGTAATAATCATATGAACACTGAAATCTAGCTTTAATACTTACAATAACAGGGTGGGAAGCCTTATTATATGGTTTTTCTCTTGTGTCCAATTCAAAGAAGTTTAATCGTAAAACCTCAAATTAACCTCCCCTGAAATAATTGTTTGGAGAATATAAGTTAGATGTCAATGAGTACAATTTCTGCTATATTGTCATTAACATGTAGACACTTTAAAAATTTATTTTTACTGATTTAAGTCTAAATGAGTAAATCTTTAGCTTATGGCATATAAAATACCTTTATCCTTCCTATTTATTTGCTAAATAATTGAATCTTTGAGATTACATATTTTTTCATATCTATTCTTAAATCTTAAGTTTTTTTTTGCTTGTGTTATGTGCTTCATGTATTACATCAGTAAATCCCGGATTCTTTTATTATTTTCTTAGTTAGAAACATCATATATAAAGTTATTAAACTTGCAACTGTGGACTTAAAAATTGTTTTTAAGTCAAAAAGCTTACTTTCCTTTGTGTTAAATTATATATGTATGTATGTATGTATTTATGTATGTATGTATGTATTTATTTATTTATTTATTGCTACTGGAAATTGAACTCATGGTCTCTTGCTTGCCAGGCAGGCACTGTGCCACTGAACTATCTCCCTGACCCTTTTTAAAAAAATTTTTTTTGTGTTAAGATTTTTAAACTAATCAAATTCTCAAGTTTAGGGCTTCATTTGCTTTATATGTCATCATATACAGTATTCTATGTCACAGATTAAAGTAGATGAGAAAGAGTTTTCTGTGTTCATTCAGAATACCTTGGCCCTTAAATATTTAAATGTAAATATCTGCAATAACTATCTAAAAACATGTATAATTAAACAATTGATGTTAAACTTGCCGCTTTGATGATAGTCTATAATCTGCTAATGTTCTAAGTTTATTTTGTAGCTAAATTCATGCATATCTTCTAAATTTGTATTTGAGGAAGACAAAAAGGAAAGTTCATAGAAAACATTTACTACATGATACATTTTATGCATAATATGCAAGCTTTAGGTATTGTTTCATAAATCAATTGACACATTTTGTTTGAACACATAATGTTAACTATAATGTATTTTCCAGTTCAATTAACTTGTTATTTCAGCAAATATTTAATAAATATCTGTTATGTGCAAGTCTATGAAGAGGAGTTGTTTACATTCTTATTGTCTCATCTTCAGATAACATAGGAATAGAATTTTGTTGTTCCATGGTTAACTCTCAAGTAACCTACATTATTGGCAACAAAAATAAATGTTGAGTATAAGTAAAAAACATGAAAAATTAAAATGACATTATTTAAATTTTGTAGTGCATTGTAAAATATTCCCAGAATATCTGCCTGTCTAAATATAGTTTTCATATTCTGATATTAAATTTCATTTTCATTTTATGAGCAATCATTGGTGGGACGAAGGGATATACCCTAGAATAGTGATGGTGAACCTTTTAGATCTTTCAGTATGAACAGTCTGCTGCAGCATGTATGCCATACTTTTGCCACCACTGCCATAGAAACATGTGAAGGTTGCATTAAATCTCAAATAAAGTTCGTAATGCAAAACATATCCAAAGTTAGCAAAGTACAAGCAGACATACAGCACACATGTCGCAGAAAGCAGTAGTGTACTCTGGATCACAATAATGACTGTATTTTGCTTGAATTTACTTTTATACTGTCTATGGAAAGATTTATGTTCTTAATGGATATGGCACTCATTATATGCTATTAGCAGATCAAAACCTGGCAAACCGCATGAGGTCAGTTGTTGACTTGAACACATTTTAGTGTTCTTAGGACCTCTAAAGAACCATCTTCTGTAAGATAAGTAAACATTTTTGGATACCAAAGGAATCACAGTTTTTGGGCTAAAACACACTGAGGAGCATAGATATAGATCGTATTTTTATGAAGATTTCTATTTTGTGAAAGAAATAATCAAATTTCAACTTATAATTAAGAAAGGGTGCGTCATATAGTATTGATACTGATTATGTCTTGGCAAGAGCAGACATTTTGATGATGGGCACATATTGAACATTGTGACCTCTAGAGGGTGGTGACCCTTTCAGAGTTCAATTGGTATAAATATATTTGATAGTTATTTTGTGTGATGGTTGATAAATTGTGTTAACTGGAGAAGTCTTGAAGTTTAACTGAGAGACTCAGCAGAGAGCCAGAGTTCTTACTTTGTAAATATACTCACCCTGTGTGAGAGGAGGGCAAAGAGATTTTGTGAGTGCTACATCTGCCCTAGAGAGTAGGGGGTGGCCTGCATATAATATAAGGGAGGAGAAGAGACTTGTTTTCCCCCTTTTTGCTCTGGCTACTGTCTTGAAGTGTTGTTCCAGTGTCATGCCACCCTGCCTTGGAACCAGTTGATTATGGACTGAAATCTTCACAGTGAACTAAATAAACCTTTTCTTCCTTCATTTTGGGTATTGGGTGTTTTGTCCCAGGAAGGAGAGAAAAGTAACCAAGACAGTTTGTTACATTAGCAATTGCTTTAGATTCATCTTTGTCATATGAGGACTGATAAATTTTTGTCATTTTAAGGGAATGTGGTTTAATGAATTTATATGATGTTTCCATAATCCCTATTCTACCAGAGCATTTGGTTTTATTATTTGTCGCAGTCTGGTTTCATTGAGTTGAATGACTAATCTGGTATGTATTGTCTAGGGATATTTTTGGTTTTGTTTTCAAGAGGGATTTAAATTTTTCAATGTAAACATAATAGAAGAATTTCCCCTTTTTTTTGGTCCTTTTCTATATAGTGAGAAAAAAATGTAGAAGTATGTGACACATATAGATCCATGAAACATCAAAGAAGAAACAGTGGAACTCAGAAATTTAGTTTTCTGTCTAATTATGAAGCTTCTTATTTGTAAATGCAGAAGGGCTATTTTAGTATGGAAAAAGAAATGAAACAAAATAAGGGTGGAGAAACTTGATGAGAAAATATTTCTCATGGAAATAGAGAATGAACTGGCAAGCGTTCCACTACTGAAGTATATCCCTGAACCCTGAATATCCTCTTTTTTTTTTTTTTTTTGCGGCACCGGGGATCAAACTCAGAACCTTGCGCCTGCCAGACAAGTGCTTAAGCTACTGAGCCAAACTCCCGGCCCTTGAATATCCTTTTTAAAATGACATTTTATTTTACTTGTCAGTTTAAACATACATGTCAACAGGAACAGAAGTCATGAAGAACATCAGCTGTTAATAACAAAAGAAGTACTAATTGCAAAATGTGGAAATGTTATTCCATTTAAGGTCTACTATTGGCAGAGTAACTGTGATAGAATAGTTGTATGAATGTTGTAATTAATATTTTGTACTATTTGTATAAATGTCATTTTAATTAGAACAATTATACAGTATCCATTTACGTGTATTAGGGAAGTTTATTTACTATTTCTGACTTCTTTCCTTGATTTTAGCTTGCCATAACACATTTTCTGAAACACATATTGAGTATGAATTTCTAAAATACTGCTAAACTTTACCTTTGGGTACTATGTATAGTTTTTATTACATTCTTTATTAACTAGCTTTGCATTTTAGGGAGTAATTGATTCACTGTATTCAAAATTATTTAACAAACATTAAAATTTGAATTAAAGAATATCACAATGGCATCTCCTTTATTTTGGATCTAATAAACACAATAAAGTTTAAATATTTACTGTATGTCTTTTTTCTGAATATATATCTGAAGGTTAAAATTACTAGCAAGGTGTAATCATAAAAATTTTCTATGTATATACTGGTATATAGTTTATATAGTACCTTCAAATACAGTGACTGAATTCAAGCCTTAAAGAGTTTGATTTTAAAATTTTTTTTGTAAAATGTCTAAATATTTATAAACAGACGATTGATTGCTTTACAACATTATACTTCTGGGGCTTACTTAATCTTACTTAAATTTTTTTTCACTCAATGTTAAATCAGTATCTTCCACAGTTCCAATAAAACTTGCAATGCTTTTAGGGATTTGTACTGTATCTTATGTTTGTGCAGGAGTTTAAAGACTGCAAAGCTCATTCACACTCTATCTGCATTTATTCTTGCAGCCATTCCATGAGCTAGATCACCTGATCTCAAATTTAGATGAGAAAATAGAAATGTAGGCAAGTGAAAGAAAGTATCCAAGATGATACATTCTAGTATAGACAGAGCTAATTCTTGATTCTAAACCTTCTACTGGGCCTCCTCTAGGACAACATATTTTCTATGCTGTATCAAATGATGAACTTTCACAAAAACAGTGTAGTTAGGTGCTACATTATTCTAGGTAGTCAGGAATTTCTGGGAAATTTAGTAGTGACAAGTAGACTACCTAGGAGAGAAGAACACAACTCAGGAGCTTCAATATAATGTCTTCAAGTTACCCTTACAGGAACTACTGCCTTTAGTGATATTTTCTTCAGAAATGTAGGAACAGAATCTTCTTGGATGAAACCTCAATTCTATAAGCCTACATGGAAAGGTTTTGGGAATTGACAAAAACATAGTATTTTGAATGGAAAAATTAAAGAAATAATAATTACAAGGAAGTATGTAGAGATGGCAGCAGTTCATTAGAGTATAATATTGAAAGAATTTATCAAACTGTGGCCTCTTTACTAAAAATGTGAATCATTTGTTATAACCAAAATTCTATGCCATAATCTGTGGTCACTTCAGGGTGCTCTATATCTTATTTTAGATGTAATGCATAAGCACACAAAAAGATTGTCACTCTTTGTTCATTAGTCAAATACCTTGCCTGCTCTGTATTAGACACTTTTCAGTGGTTTGAACACGTCTGGTAAAAATAACAGAAAATGATTCTGTGTTCTTGAAAAGGACATAAAGTCCTAGAGTATTGTATTATACTTGGGAGATGACTACAATATGCACAATAAAGAAGGAGATTCTATTGTATGTTAAAAGGTTATAAGTGCTTTCAAAAACAGACCATACATACCAAAATAAGAATATGGGAGATTGGGTCAGTTGCTGTTTTGAATAGAGTGGGTGTTGTAGGCTTCATTGAAGATGTGTGTTTTATTCACAGATTTGAAAACCAAAGAAAGCCTGGAGAAAAATTGTCCTTAAGCTGAAGAAACAGATTTTTTTAGGTATACAAACTAGTCTTTCTTTCTGCATTTTTTTATTACATGCTTGCAGTACATGATTATATTCCTCATAGGGAGTTGTTATATGTACATAACACACCTTAATTTTTTATCCCATTCTCTATCCCTCCTTCCTTTTCCCTCCCTCTTTGTCCCCTTTCCTTTTGCAAAAGATTTCCATGTTTCCTATTATCTACATTTTATTTTGGTCTTTATTTACATTTTGGGTTTCTCATCTAAGAAAATAAATTTGTTTATCTGATTTATTTCACTTGACATTATGGTCTCAAGGTGCATTCATTTTCCTACAAATGACTCAAATTTATCCTTTATGGCAGTGAGTAGTGCATTTTGTATAAATACCACAAATTCTTCATCCATTCATCTCCCCAAGATTTAGCTATTATGAATTGTGCTGCAATAAACACAGATGATGTACCATTGTAATATGATGCCTTTAACATTTTCTGGAAGATACCTAGAAGGGGAATAGGTGGGTTGAATGGATTTCTATCTTTAGTTTTTTGAGAAAACTCCATAATAATTTCCATAATGGCTATACTAGTTTACATTCTCACCAAAAATGTAGTAGTGTTCCTTTCTCCCTTCAGTCTTGCCCACATTTGTTGTTATTTGATTTCTTGATCGTCATTTTTTCTGGAGCAAAATGGAATCTCAGAATTTGTTAATTTGCATTTCTCTAATGGCCAAAAATGTTGAACACTTTTTTCATGTATTTATTTGTCATTTGTACAGGAGCGTGCCCAGTAGATTTGAGGAACATTAAGAAAGTGAGTATGGCTGCAGTGGAGTGAGTGATGGGAGATTAGTTGGAAAAATATCAAAATAGTAATGTTGGGGTAGTTGTTGCTACATAGGTTCTTTTAGGCCATTTCAAGGTCATTGGCTTGTAAATTCAATGAATTAGGGAATCATTGCACCATTTTAAACAAGAGCATAGCATTATCTGACATAGGTTTTAAAGGGTCACTCTGGCTGCTAGGTTGAGAATAGAGTAGAAGTTAGAAGTTAGTATACTGCTGAAATAGGAAAAAGGGAGAGTGAGAGGGGGAGGGGATGGGGAGGGAGAGGGAGAGAAAAATTATAGCATATTAAACCACAGTGGTAGAACAAAATGATAAGAATTGGTCAGATACTGAATAAATTTTGAAGTTAGAACCAACAGCAGTTCCTGATGGATGAGACACTGAATGTGAGATAACATAGCTGCAGAACTTAGACAGAGAACTGGACGAATGGTTTCCAACATGTGAGAAAGGGAAGACTTCAGGTAGAAGAAGTTTGGGAAAATTCAAGAGTTTAGTTTTGTAAATGTTAGTTTTGGGAAATCTTTTATACTTTAAAATAAAATAAGAAGCTATGTAGGCATTAGATATACAAGTCTGGTGTTTGAGACTTTTGAACAGAAAACAATGTGTTGAGGACAGCAGTAATTATAAAGAGAAAGGGTTTTGAAGGCTGAGTCCAGAGTCACACCTAATTTCAAGAAATCAGGAAGAAGAGGAGATATGAACAAAAACTGAGAAGGAATATCAAGTGAAGTAGCAAAATCAAGAAACAGTGGCATTCTGAAGCCTAAGTAAAAATGAATCAACAAGAAGAGAGTGATTAACTATGTCAAATACTGCTAAAAAAGCCAAATAAAAGATACTGACATTGGTGGCCACTAGATGTGGCAATGGAAATTATTGATGACCTTGAAAAGAGTAGTTTTTTTGAGGAGTGGAAATGAAAACCATGAACAGAATTTTTTTTGTACTGGGATCAAACTCATGACCTCGGCTTGTCAGAGAGGCACTTATGCCACTGAGCTAAATCCCCAGCCCCAGAATATTTTTAAGAGAGACGAGAAGTAGAAGAATTTGAGACAGAATATGAATAACTCTTTCCAGGGATTTTCTACAAAAGTAGCAAACAACATTGTGTGGAGGTCAACTGGGAACAGTGAATATGGATTGAGTTTATCAACAAGTAACTATTTTTATTATAGCAGAGATGATAATATTTGCTGTTAGGATTAATTCATGATAAATAAAATAAATTGTTAGAAAGAGAGAGAATTGCTGTCATAATATTGTTGAAAAGAAAAGAATGAATCAAATTCAGTGCACAAGTAGAGGGATCAGCTTTATATAGGAGCAAGATAGTGTCTCTATGTTAGCAGGTGAGAAGACTAGGTATGTTGATACTTTGGGAAAGTTTGTTTGGTGGTGTCTTGTTACTTTCCTAGTTGACAAGCCAAAATACCTGACTCCTAAAGTTATATGAAGGAAGGATTATTGTAGCTCACAGTTTGTAGAGGTTTCAGTCCATAATTGGTTGGTTGCAAAGTAGTGTGACCTGGCAGAGGGGCATCAAAGAAAAGAAATAGTTCATGGAAGGCAGAAGGCAGTAAAGCAATGAAGTGACAAGTAGCAAGCAGCAATGGCAGGCCTCTTTCCATCCCTTATAGTCTATCCAGGCTATCTTCCTTATGGTCGGTAGCATTCACACCTAGGGTGGAGTTTCCCATTATCCACACCGAGAGCTATGCCCAACAAATCAGTGCACTAAAATAGCAATCAGATGACTTTGATACCAGCATCACCCACTTCATCCCAGTATCACACATTCTAGATCCGGTTACCTGTGAAATGCCCCACTTTTGACCATATGAGGCTTGGGGGGGGGCATGTGAACGTAAGTCAAAATATTCTGCCCTGGAACTCCCAAAGACCCATGCACATCCTTTTATGCAAAAGACATGTAGTTCATCTCCAAGAGTTGCCGAAGTCCTGACAGTTTCAGCATCAGTGAAAGATCCAAGTCAACAATCTCCTTTAAAATGTAAGGCTAACTCTTGGCTGCAAACACCTGTACAGATGAAAAGAAAGTTAAACACATATACAATGGCACAAAATAAACATTACCATTTCAAGTAGGGCAATAGAAAGGAATGGGACCAAAGCAAAACCAAAATCCAGCAGGGCAAATATGAAGTCCTGTAGTTCCATGTCCAGAATCTGAGAAAATCTGTGGTAAGATGTAAAATTCAAAGGGCTTGGGTGGCTCTGCCTCTATGGCATTGCTTGTGGTTGCAACTCTCATGGCCTCTTTCTTGGGTCAGTTTTGTTCACTCCTCTAAGTTTTCCTCAGTTGATCTATGATCTTTGCTTCTCCAACCTTCTGGGGTCTCCACTGTACCTTTGGCTTCACACTCACAGCTTCATGCATTCCTCTCTAAGGGATACACTGCCTGGTCTTCTAGGCTTTCTTCTGAAATTTAGGTGGCAACCTTCCTGACCCCACAACTCTTACTTTTCACATGCATCTAAAACCAGCACCATGTGGATGATGCTAAGGTGTGCTGCTGGCTGTAACAGTAGAGACTTCCTCCTCTCTTGGCTGTAGGAGTTGAATGCCTGAATTTCTGAGTACTAGGAACCAAATTCTGAGGGATAACTTCCCTAGGCTGCTGCCATTCTTGAACATGGTTTTTTCTTAAAGCAAAGTCTTTCTCCCTTGCAACCTTGAGGAGGCAAAGACTAGTGTTTTACTGGTTCTTATGATGTCCTCAGGTCATCTTTTTCCATTATCCTATTCCTTCTCAGCAACCTAGTTCTCTGCCGTATCTTTGCTGTCCACAGCTTTACTGGATCTTCCTTTCTGGCCAAACTCACAGTGCTTTAAATCATTCTGCTGGTCTTTTTGCTCTTGATTCTCAACACAGGTCTGGTTAAAAGTCCCCAACTGTAACCATGCAATGATCTCAACGTTAGAGTGTGTTGAAATTTTTTCTGGAGGATTAATTAGTATACTTCCCTTAATGTCAGTCTCAGACAGTCTCTGAACATGAGTAAAATGCAGACAAACCTTCTTTCAAGGCATAACACATATTGTCTTGAGTCTAACAGCCAATTCAAAATACTAAATACCAAAATCTGTCTTGTTTATTTTTCTCATTGATGATACAATATACCTGACTCACAAAGTTATAGGAAGAAAGGTTTATGGTAGCTCCTTTGGAAAGATTTCAGTTTTTAGCTGTTTCAATCCATAATTGACTGGATCCAAGGTAGGGTGGCAGATGGGCATCACAAAAAATAAACAGTTCATGGCAGTTAGAAGGTGACAAAACAGTGAGGTAGCAAGCAACAGTGGCAGGACTCTTTCTGTCCCTTATATTCTATCTAGGTTACTTGCCCTTAGGGCATGTAGTACTCACACCCGGGTTGGGCTTTCCTATTATCCACACCCAGAACTATGTCAAACAAATCAGTGCACTAATTTAGTGATCACATGCTTTTGATACATATTTGATTCCAGTATCACACACTCTACATCCAACCACCTCGGAAATGCTCCACATATGAACCCATGAGGTTTTGGGGGCACATCTAGACAGAAACTAACAGATGGTTTCCATTTTCTCTGTCAAGTAGAAATAGGTCATTATTTGGCAGAACTGAAAAGGAGATTTTGAAAGGAGTTTTTGGAAAGGAGAGTATGAAGTGAAAAATAAAATGTGACATAGCTATCTGGTTAAATTGGAAAAAAACTATTAAAAGAAATTTAGTATGATTTCTGGCAAAACTAAACACCTATTTAGGATAGTGGTCATAAATTTATAATGGTCAGAGTAGTTGCATGTTTTAATTTCACCATGTAGAATTGTACTTGCACTGAAACACAGAAGGTAAATAGTTCTGTTAATCATGAATTGCAGTTTTGCCAAGTGGGATGAGTATAACAGAGTGGAAGATCAAGAAAGCTGAGATTTCCTGCAGAAAGTGATTATAACAAATGAGAATTTGTTTTAAACTCTTAAGGAAAAAAGACAGTATTATGAAAATGATTGAGAGACAATAAAAGATGGTAGTTTCAGCAAACTGGAGATTACAATAAAAGATTAAAAGATTGTTAAAATTGTACTAGAAGGAGTGAAGTGGAAAGAGATAGTGGTGGACAGAGAGTAAAAGGCACCAAATTGACAACATGGGATACTTGAAGTTATTGGTAATTACAAAGTTTAAAATACAAACATTGGCTTCTATGTCTGAAGGTGAGGACAGGATTATTGGAGGAGAGAATGTTAATAAATCAGAAGGCCAGAGTGCTGGATAGTATTATCTATGTGTACATTTGTATTGAAGTTGGCAAGGATTAAAATGAGTATTAATGTATTTTATTTAAAATTTTGTGTAGTGCTACCCGAGATTGCTTCACAAAAAGTATTTGTAACTTGATTTCTACAGTTTTAAAATTAAAGTTGTTTGAGTTCAGAACTTTGGGAACTCAATTTGATCAAAAATATTTTAAAAGTAATGTATATTTACAATATTTTGAAGCTTTAAATATCTATACAAACAATCCTTGATCTGTCATGGGTGTGATATACTTCAGCTAAACTGTCTTTGAAGAATATGGCAAAAATGGCATTTTCTAAATAATAAATATTTTGTTCACTTAATTTACTGTTAACATTATTTTATAATGGAAGATGTAATGAATTTTATCAAGAATTGATTTTATACTAAGAACATTATTGGCTCTATTTGATATTATTATTTCTTCATGTGTCCAAGAAGAATGAAGTGCATTCCTAATTTCATTTCAGCACATGGCTCTTTCATGAGCAGAGTACTACAAATCTGTTTGACACAGTTAAGAACTAAGAAATATCCATAGCTCTTTACTTATAGATGGATTGTAATTCATTCAAAATGCTAGAATCCAAATCTATGTGTCTATGTACCTGTGTATCTTTGTATCTATCTATCTATCACCTATCATCTATATTTAACATTTGCTTTTTTTTTTTTGTTCCAGGGATTGAACTCACAACCTTGCACCTGCCAGGCAGGCACTTAGGCCACTGAGCTAAATCCCTGTCCCTGACATTTGCTTTTCTGATTTAAGCATTCTTAACAGTACTTCCCAAAGCTATGCTGACTTCTCTCAGGATTTCTGTGACCTTGAAGGTTTGATGATGAAGAAAGAACCAAATCTTTAAATCAGATTCTCATGCAAAATTATTGCATCAAAGCTAAGATGTTGGTGATCTCAGTCTTAATTCATTACCAATAGCCTAAAAAACAAATTTTTTTCTGAAGGGGTTTCCTCAGCCATTCACTTGATATCTTAATAGAATAGTTGGGAAGAAGGGTTTGGTCAGCATTTGTAAAATCTCTTGAGATTCTGTGAATGATTCTAAGTATTAATTTCTGCAGTTGGAGAATAATAAGGAATGCTAGATGTAGTAACATCTGCTTTTAAGACTCTTGTTTAGAGGGTGAAGACAATTCCATTGTTAGAATTTTGTTTTAGCTCTATTAGGTTGGTTAAAAATACCATGTCTCCCCTTTTTATATAGCACAGAAAAGAAACATATGCATGCACTAAACTGAGATACCACACTCAGGATAGACTATGCAAAGTCTTGTACAAAGACTGGGACATTATAACCCTAATCTAGTACACAAAAGCAAAGTAAAGAAACAAGTTATTAGTTATCCTGTCTGATATTTCAAATCTGATGAGATTAGAACTTCAAATGAATAATTTACTTAGGAATAAATCATTGACATGTTTCTTAAAACTCAATTTAAATGCACTGATGTATTATGAACTGCTTGAGGAAACTGACATGAGAAAATTATGAGGTTGAGATCCATTCTAAGAATAATTCTTCTACTTAATGTCTTGTCAAAACAGCTATCTTTAATGATCTACCTAAATTCTTACCTGTAGGGACTTATCTCTCTAGACAATGATCTCTTGCTTCTTTGAACTTGTATCTGCAGATCTTTTCTGGTTTTCGAGTACAAATTATTGAGTTTAAAGTGTTTATGTTTTTCTCTGTTTAATCTACCTTTTAAGTCCCTCAACATCAAAACAATCTGATGTATCATTTTATCACTCACAGTGTCAAACATTGCCGTGACCCATGTGGCTCCTGAGGTTCTTGGGGTGAAGGACCGCGAGAGGATGAGAAAATAAAGAAGAGACATAGCTAGGGTCAGGTGGGGCCCTTATCCTCCAGATGGGAGGAAAGGTACTGCTCAACCAATGCAGCATGTTTATTTATATACTGGGAAGGATAATGTCAATTTCAGCCCCTCTGCCTAGCAACCCATTGCTTGGATTATCTAGGAGCTTGG
This sequence comes from Dasyprocta punctata, assembly GCA_004363535.1. Taxonomy (NCBI): domain Eukaryota; kingdom Metazoa; phylum Chordata; class Mammalia; order Rodentia; family Dasyproctidae; genus Dasyprocta; species Dasyprocta punctata. Next base: position 38,628 of record RJWM01010461.1, on the reverse strand, counting down.
TGTTTTTTTTTTTTTCTGGACTGTAGCAACTTCTTCATGTGGCTGACCCTGGTGCTCTTTGTTTTTTTAGTAGGATCATGTCTGGGTCATGCCCTAGGTCAATTTCCAGCTTCAAGGGCTCCCAACAAAACATAGTACATAGATATAAGTATCTAGAATGTTTTTAATTTTGGTTTGGAAGAGCAACTATAATTCATTATAATGAAATGCATTTACTTTTGGTAATGTTCATATTTTAAGGGAATTTATTGCTATATTTTAGGAGCATAGTATTCTGATTCTGATTGATGGCTCCTCTTGAAAATAGGAGTCTAGGTAATTGTTATTCTATCTTAGATAAACACATTTGTCCTGACTCTACAATTTTCTAGATGTGTGACCATCTAAGTCTCAGTTTTTCTATTTGAAAATGGGTATATATCAGTTACATAATTCATGGAATTGTTTCTATTAGTTGAGATTATGTACATAATATGCTTGGCATATAATAAGAGCTTTGTAAATGTTACCTCTTACCATTAAAGTGGTGCTCATGCTAGCAAATGCATACACACATATACATATATTTCAAACACAAGAAAATGAAAAATTTAGAACAAAATAAATGTATTTTCAGATGGGCTGGTTAACATGTTGGCTCTGAGTGACACTGCATGCACTTCATTTTCTATGGAATTTTTGTTTGTTGACTTTCTAGGCTGATGGGGCAGCTGATAGACCATTTATTACTAGTTTTATTTTGGTGAAAAATTCAGCCTTCTGTGTCATTTAGAGTTTGTGACACATGTACCCTCCCAAGGTTTAATGAGTTGTCTGCAGATGGGCTGTTATTTATTATAGTCATGTAGAATAAAATTGACTGTCTTCTAAAATTAATTTTTCATTTGCCTCCAGCCTTTCTTTAATAGAGGACACACAGCTGTCTGTTTGCAGAAATATTGTTTAATCACATTAATATCAGCCCCCAAAGCTGAAGAAGATAATTCTACCAATGAACAGTGAAATCTGTATATTTAAATTATTTTTATGATTAAATTATGAAAATAATTTATCTCCTGTTCTTTCAAGCACTAATCATCTAATTAGTAAGGATGTGTTAAACGGATGGTTTTGAATCAAAAGAGAGACAAATTCAGGAAGTTGAAAATGGGATCTGACAAACAAACTCCTGATGGTACAACAATAATACGTATAAATGAATCTATGTACAGTATTTGGGATGTAAATAAATGGGAAGGGTAATATACATTCTATGTAGATCCACGTGCATCACCTACAGACAGAAAATACAATTCCATGTTTCTCATAGCATCAGTTTTAAGATTAACTTCAAATTCTTAATAAGGTAAATGTTAAATTTTCTGTATTATTCATTACTCAAAGATAATACGGTCTTAAATATCTTACTCAAGGAAGAGTTTGTTTGCTCTTTTAATCTATGCAAAATAATATCCAACTTGATCATGAATATACACACTAAGCTTTACAGATAACTCCTATAACAGAAGCAATTACTTTTCTTTGAAAAATTAGAGTCAATCTATGCAAACTCAGAACAAGTATAGTCCCCCTTCTCAAGGACTTAGTATTTGATTCTAAACAATATTTCAAATATGTATTTTGAAAATCTTACATTGATTTTGTGGTTTTACCTCCAGACATAATTGTGAAGAGTTTTTAGCATGATAGTCATATTTTGTTGTGGGCATAGTTACTCTGTGTGATGTAGATATTAAGTACTTATCAATAATAATTTACATTGATAATAAATGACTATAATAGTAGTAAATGATATTTTTATATTCTTAAGCAATTGTATCAAACTTTACACAAAACATAGTTCTTATAATAATGTAAAACAAATTACAGTAATTTGGGCCATAGATTTATAATTTAAAAATCTGTGGATATTTTGAAACTGTCAAAAATCTTTCTTATGGCTGTATTTGTGGGAGTCAAAAATCATATTTATATCCTTTCAATATAGATTTTCATTTACTTGAATTCTATACTTAACTGGATTTTAGAGTCAGACTTAAAACATTTTCTTTATATAGTGTAGACAATTCTACCCAAAATTTGAGAACAATATCTCAAGAAGTTTATCCTAAATAGTACTCAAACAGTACTTTATGAATCTGAACAGACAATTTTCTGAAGTTCTTGAGACCAGTGCTGTCATTCTGTTACTATTTCTAGTTTAGTTTATTCTCCTGCATAGCTGTTTCAAGTCACCAAGACCCAGTGACCACTGGCTAAACACTATTCTCTATCAAAGTGTGGCGGATTTTTACCATAACAGGGCCAACCGGATATAAGCAATTAGCATCTTTGTTTGCTGAAGATAGGCATTGAACTATATTGGAAAAAAATGCTTATGTTATTTATTTGGGCAGTTGAAGCCAATCAGTCTAACTTATTGTAATTTCTAATTTTGACTTTTTGAACTTCATTTTTGAGATTTGGTACACACATTTCTGTGGAGGTCAGACAACCTTTTATATATATATATATTTTGAGACAGGGTCTACTGTGCAGTTCAGGCTGGCCTTGAATTCACTTTGTAGCCCAGCCTGGTCTCTAACTCACAATGATCCTCCTGCCTCAGTCTCCTGAGTGCTGGGATTAAAGGCATGCGACACCACACCTGGCCCTTTTATGGATTTCTACAATGAAGAGAACTACCTCAAAAACTGTATCAAATTCAGAAGGGTCAAGTTAGCCTATGAAAATTAAAGGTAAGTCCTTTAGAACTTATCGGATTGCTATTGCATGAAGGTTTCTATCTTTTTCCCCCTTCAGAAGCTAATATGATTATTAAATTTTTCCAAACAAAAGTGATGCAATTGCAAGTTTTAGATTAAAAATCATTCCAATACAACTATATTCCTTTTAGTAACTTTCTTTTTGAGATTTAGCTAACTCTCAAAGTCGTTGCTACTGTTTTTGTTAAGTCTAAATAAGTAAAAGAGTCATTCCCTTGGTTTTAAAGGAGACAAAGAAGAATAATTTGAATATTTGGGATAGTAATATTTGGTTTTATAATCCCTGGTTTCTAGTAAGTTTTTCAGAACATGTCATTTGTACATGACAATGGAACAATGACACATAGAGTCATTTTTATTATCTTATTGTAAAATAAGTATTTTGTTTTCATACAAATTATTAAAATATATCCCTTAGTTTTTTGGGACAGTCACAATATCTTCTCTGATTCAGATACACTTTCAAGTGCTACCTATACTTCTTGAGCTCTTAAAGTACATTTACAAAATGTTAGGGTTATAAGAAACACATTTAAAACAGTATGTAATAAATGCTTTGGGAGTATTATCAAGAAAGGGACAAAATGATTTTAATCTAAATGCCAGTAGTTTTTCTTAATTCAATGGCTAAAATACTAGGTGCATAAAACAAGCTGATTATCCATCAAATGCAAGATTACACACCATCTACACAGAAGGTTTATCTTCTCTGAGAACTAAAAAAAAAAAAAATACCAAAAAAACACACACACAAAAAAAAACAACCTCAAAGAGGTTTACTATCTGTGGTTCCATTGTAGCCAGAATTATGAGATCAGTTTCTTACAATTTTTGATTACACTGCTGAACTTTTAGTAGAACTCAGGAGGCCTCAGTAGAACAAGAAGTAGGAAATATTAACTTGCTGTCTTATTCATCTTTCTTTTCCATAATTGGGAATAGCGAATGATCTGAATAATCTAAGCTTCTCATGAATATATGGTTTGTATAAGCCAACCCTTAATAAATGACCTTGGACAAAATACATTATTCACTAAACCAAATATTCCTAGGTAAGACCTTGCTAAGGCTATGGTATTAAAATTCTGAGTAAAAATGTGCTGTTATTGTTGATTAGAAATAAGCAGTATTAAAATAAAAACACTCCCATTTTATTGTCTTTCTGTTACTGAAATACCTTAAAAAAGAAATTTATAGTCATCCCACTACCACAAGGCCATTCTTTTTGCTTTTTTTTGTCTTAATAGTGTCAACTAAAGACCTACACTTTCAATCATATAATTTTTAAAAGTCTCATTTTCTTTAGCTTTCATATTCAAATTATAAAATTTTTAAATCTCCTAAGACCATCTCTTTTCTGTACTTTAGTAAATTTCCATTATTTTGTTCTTTTTATGATGCCATAAAGTTTCTGTACTGACTCATTCTTGATTTTTTTGATAATTGATCACGTCATTACTCATTTGTCGCCATCTTGGACAGTTTTTGGCAGTCTTTCTAATCTGCCTCAATTTCCCTGAGCCAAGATACGTTCTGTCTTGGAACGCCACTCCCATTCCTTTTTATTAATTTATGTCTCTTACTCTTTCAAAATAACTGTAAAACTATGTTTTAAAACCTCTTTTTATTGCTCTTTTCAGACTTGATTCTTCTTTACCGTTATTGTGATTTCCAAAAAATACTAACCGCTGACTTGTGTTTTGCATTTGAGCATGTTGGTCCATGCTCACTTTGGCACTCCTGTTGGTAGCTAGGTACTGGCCTTATTTTCGTCAATGTCTCAGTTGTGTGTTTAGTGTTCACTGACATTTCAGATTTACACAAGAAAAGTTTCAGAAAACAGATTTAAAATCTCGAAGCTTTGTACATTTTGATTTCTACAGAAAACTGTATCACACAAATAAATAGCAGGGGCAAATTAATGTTTAAATTTTTATTATTTTATCTCTTTGCAGCCATTTTGACATTGACAGTGAAAAACATTGTCCTTACTCACATGATTAACGCATATAATTCATTGCTTGCATAAATGTGGTGTGTGTGTGTCTACATGTGTGTGTGTGTGTGTACAACCCAGCTCAGGGGCTTTCACATATTGAATGTTAATTTGATGGTAAATAACAGCAGCAATATTTGTAAATGATTCAATTTTCGTTTATGAGTAACTAAATAGAAATGTGGATTTTTACCAGTTTCTGTGTTAATCTTCTAAAATAAAGTTTAACAAGTAATATTTACTACTAAGGCTATATTTGAAACTAGGACAGGAATGGTGGACTCCCAAGAATTAAATGGAGCATTCCTGTTTCTTAACTTCAAATGCTCCTATTGGGTAAACAAAATGTGAATGTATGAAGTGAAAAATAATATAATTTAAAAAACATGTGCTGTAGATTTTTAAATTCTGTAAAAGTTTTGGAAAGGAAGGGCTTTTAATGTTTTTGGTGTATTAAAAAATTAAATCTGCTTTACATTTATTTTAGGATGCTGTCAAAAATCTTAGCTTCCTTATGTGTTTAAGCTGTACACACTCTATGCAAGAATTTTCTTTTCTTATTTTATGCAGCATAGTGTCCTCTGATGAATGTTCATTCCAGCATAAGAATTCTACTCCACCGACTTTTAAAAAAGTCAGTCATCATTTCATGAAACATGACTGGAAAATAAACCCTATTTGTTCATTAGTTTCCATAAATTAATAACATGTTGAATGAAAAAAGACAATAGTGTACTATTTTTTTTTTTTTTTTTTTGCGGCACCAGGAATTGAACTCACAACCTCGCGCCTATCAGACAAGTGCTCAAGTCATAGAGCCAAACTCCCAGCCCTGGTTTTTTGAGGCAGGGCCACACTGTGTAGCTCAGGCCAGCCTTGTGCTCGCGTTGTAGCCCAAGGTGGCCTTGAACTCACAACGCTCCTCCTACCCTCAGCCTCCCGTGTGCTGGGATTAAAGGCGTGCGCCACCATGCCCGGCTAATAGTGTGCTTTTTAAATAAAAAATTAAATCAATTATAAATTAAACCCGTGTAGATATTTTAGTCAGTACAACAAAAAATTATCTGTTTTGTTCATTCAGCTGCCTTCCTATATGAGTAGATTAAGCTCCATTTATTTTTTTACTTTTTTTTTTTTTTGGTGCTGGGAATCAAATTCAGGACCTTGCACTTGTCAGGCAGGCACTTATGCCACTGAGGTATATCCCCAGCCCCTAAACTCCATGTACTGATAGGATTATAACTTGCTACTTTTGTACTTTTAAAAGATAAATAAGTTGTAATCAATACAGGTATTTTAATGAAGTACAGCAAAGTCAAGAACAGTATTATTCTGTATATGAAATCATTGATCTGAAATTTCAAATAGAATGGATCAAACTGTTTGCATTTTAAACGATGAATTATACTTTTAAAAACTTTTGAAACTATATTTTCATTAGTACATATTTGTCATACATATCAATCATGTTCATCATAGGAAATCTGTACCTGTACATAATATATATTAATTCTTCATTTTTCTCATTCCCCTCCTATCCCGTCAACCTTTATTCCCCTTTTCATTCACAAATGCTTTGTTTCCAGTTTGTCCCTTCTATTCTCTTTTTTCCCTTTTCTCTTCCTTCCTTTCACACTCCCTCTTTCCTTGTTCTCCTTGCCACTTGAACATATTCTATTTCTCAATATTTATCCTCCATGATGCCTCTTGTTTAGTTTTTGGGGTCTTCACACAAGAAAAACAATGTAATATTTAAACTTGTACATTGGATTTATTTCACTTAAGATTATGGTCTTGTGGTGCATCCATTTTCCTATTAATGACTCAAGTTTATCCTTCTTTGTGGCTGACAGCAGAGTACTCCATTGTATATAAATATCACATTTTCTTTATCCAGTCATTAAGCCATCAACTGATACATAGTGATCACATTTATCATAAGGAACTTTTTGATGGTCATTAACCATCAACAAGTTAAGGATAAGTTAATTATCCTTAATTTCCTTTTTACAACATGCCTGCTTAATAAAATAAAGTCTACTTTTATTTGAAGGCATAACTAGAAGCTTCTTTGTGTTTAAATTGATGTATAACAGTATGAGTCAGGGCAAATGGCTTTGCCAATACATATATTTTAAGACTTTGGAATATAGACTACTACTTCTCCTTAATATGTTTTATAATTAATTTTATTGGAGCACTTTTGATATACATAGTGATCACATTTATCATAAGGAATCTGTACCTGTACATAATATATCTTGATTCTTCTTTTTTCCCCATCCCCCTCTCCCTTGAACCCTTCTTGTCTTTATTTACAAAAGCTTTGTTTCCATTTTTATTTCTATTCTTTTTTTCATTTTTCCTTCCTTCTCTTCCCTTTCACCACTCCCTTGTTCCCTTTCCCACTTGAACATTTCCATTCTGTCTCCCAATATCTGTTATACAAACCGGTCCTTATTTACACTTTTGGTTTGTTACACGAGAGAATCAATGTGATATATATATATATATATATATATATATATATATATATATATATATAGATCTATCTATTTATCTATCTATCTATCTTTAACTTATTTCACTTAAAAGAATAGTCTCTAGGTGCATCCATTTACCTAAAATTGTCTTAAGTTTACCATTCATTATGGCAGTGTTGTACTCTATTGTATATAAAAGAACACATTTTCTTTATTCATCCATCGATGGGCAGCTAGATGGACAATTCTAGTATTTAGACATTACAAATCGTGCTGCTATAAACATGGCTGTGCATATATTGCTGTGGAATGATGTTTTTAACTCTTTCAGGAAGAAGCCAAGAAAAGGAATAGCTAGATCAAATGGAGCCTCTAGTTTCAATTTTTAAAAGAATCTCCATACTAATTTTCATATTGATTGTACCAGTTAATGATCCTACCAAGAGTGGAGAAAGGTTTATCTTTCCCTGCAGCCTCACTAGCATTTGTTACTGGGTGGTTTCTTAATGAAAACCGTTCTTTCTGGAGTGAGGTGGAACCTTGTTGTTGTTTTCATTTCCATTTACTGAATGAGCAGTGATATTGAAAATTTGTATATATTTACTTGATGTTTGTATTTCTTCATCTGAGAAGTGTCTATTCATTTCAGATGCCTATTTTAGGACTGGATCTTTAAATTTGGAGAGTCTGATTTTTTGAGATCTATATGTATTCTAGATATTAGTCCTTCGGGTATGGAATTGCTGGTAAAATGTTTTCCCATTCTGTGAATTGTCTTTGCACTCTGTTGGTGGTTTCTTTTGCTGTGCAAAAGCATTTTTATAAGATGAGATTCTATTTGGTGATTCTTTGGAATATTTCCAGGATGACTGGGATTTTTTTCATAAAGTCTTTGCCTACCCATGTCTTCAAGTATTTTATCTATTCTATCTTCCAGGAGATTAAGTGTTTCTGTTTTAATATTTAGATCTTTGATTCATTTCGTTTTTAGTTTAGTGCATGGTGAGAGATTTGAGTCCAGGTTTAATCTTCAACATGTAGAAAGCCAGTTATTCCAGAACTTTTTTTTATTTTAAAGAGAAAAAATGTAAAAACAATAAAACAGGCTGTTAAAACAGGCTAGTAGCATAGTAACAATAAATAATACATTTCATATTGCTCTCTATATAGTAGTTATTCAGAGTACAAGATATAGGCAGGAAGTAGCACAAATATTTCCTTTCAATGAACTAAGAGAAACTAGCTGTATAACTATCTTAAGTATATATATATATATATAGTGTGTGTGTGTGTATATATATATATATATATATATATATATATTTCCCCTTTTGTCTTCCTTCCTTCCTTTTTCTCTCCATTAGTTTTGCTTTTCTTTTAAACCAGTTCTTCTCGATTCACTATATCTCATACATTTTGGATCTTACTCATTCAGCTTCTCACATTAGAGAGACAATGCCATGTTTACACATATGGTTCTGATTTATTTCACTTATGAGCATGTTCTCAAGCTGCAACTATTTACCTGTAAAAGTCTGGAGTTTATCCTTCTTTATGACTGAGTAATCTTCCATTTCATTTAAAAAATCCACATAATTTTTATCCATTTCTTGAGTGATGGGAATTTGGGCTGTTTCAAAGATTTAGCTACTACAAATTGTGCTGCTATAAATTTAAACGTGCACATTTGGCTGTGATATGATGTTTTTAATTCTGGGAAGATGCCCAGGAGGGGAATTCCTGGGTTTAATGGGACCTCTACTTCTAGTTTATTGAGGAATCTCCAAACTGGTTTCCATAGTGGTTGCAGCAGTCTACACCCCCACCAACAGTGGAGAATGGTGCCTTTGTCCCCACAGCCCTGGCATCATTGGTTATTGGTTGATTTCTTGATGGTAACCATTCTTTCTGGAGTAAGATGGAATCTCAATATTTTAATTTGTGTCTCTCAAATGACCAGTGGTGTTGAACATTTTTTCATATATTTATTTGCTGTTTGTATTTCTTCAATGGAGAAGTATGTATTAATCTCAGATGCCTGTTTTTGGATTGGGTTTTTTAATTTGGGGGGCCTGATTTTTTGAACTCTTTACATGTTTTAGATGTAAATCCTTTGAGGGGCAACTGGCTAAAATTTTTCCCACTCTGTGCGTTGTCTTTTCACTCTATTGGTGATTTCTTTTGTTGTTCATAAGCTTATTACTAGGAAGAGGTCCCATTTGTCGATTCTTTGTAGTGTTTTTCATGCAGTCATGGTTTTGTTCATGAAGTCTCTGCCTACACCGATGTCCTCACGGTTACTAATTATAGCTGTACCATTCCTGCATGTCAGGGGAAGAGAACCAGGAACCTCAATAGAAGGTGATCGTGGCCTTGAAACCAGCACCATGTGCCAGCTGCTGCTGGATTGGGGACAGCCACACCCAAGTCTCTTTCCATGAGTCTGCACCATTCACAGACTGTAGGGGGGTGGGAGGGAAGGGTGGAGATCCAGGCCTCACCAAGAAGCAATTCTGGCCAGGAAATCATATCAATTTCATTGTTATGTTGGGTTGGGTTTTATTCTCTTTTGTTTTATTTGATTATGTTAAATCTGATGACATGAGCAGCTATTTGAAGGATAACGAGATATATTATGGTAGCTATTTTGAATTTACTAGTGGCTTGTTATGAAGTCCTTTATTGCATTCACTGTTTTAGTTTTATTGTTTCTATTCTATTCTGTTCTGTTCAATTTTTACTATATCCAAAAGTATTTGCAGTTATTTTGAAGAGAGCAAAAGGCTTTATGGTAAATATTGTTGTTTTTGTAATGTTTTGAAGTCCCGTGTCACTTATACTGTTTTATTTTTGATTGGTTTTATTCCTTTTTATTTTCCTGGTTTTATCCTCTTTAAAAAAAAAGACCAGGTCCCGCGATTCAGCATGACCCAAGAATCAGCGCCACCCTCAGGGGAACACCCGGCCAGCCTCACAGGACACAGAGGTACGCAGCCCAGCCCAGATCAGCCCAGGACCCCAGGGCTGCTCATCAGGGACTGAACAACATAGCTGCAGGGCCTTGGAGAGCTAGCACTCCCCCCACCAGAGTGAAGAGCATGCACGAGCTCCATACTTCAGTGGAGTGCCTTGTGCGTGCCGCATCCCAGAGCTTGTGGACTGGACCCCCACCAAGCCCAGCCAAGAGTAAGGCCCTGGCACTGCAGGCTTGGGACTCACCCAGGCTTGCCCTGGCATAGCTGTAGCTCTGATCTTGCAGACAGAGCCAGGGCCCGGGCGGCATCGCACTCTGGGGTACACTCCGCCTAATGCCCTGGGACTGGGAGGCCTTGGCCCCCACTCAGTTAAGGCAGAGGCTCCAACCGCATGCCCTGGGAGGCTGCCCTCCCTTGCTGCATGCAGGACCCAGCTCTACCGGGTCCCAAGACTCAGCACGATCCACCACTCAGAGCAAACCATCACTCAGCATGACCTTCAGGGGAACACCTGGTCAGCCTTGCAAGACACAGCACCACATAGGTTCTGGAAGAAAATGACAAAACGAAATACCAAGAGGCAGTCACAGTCCCCCAGTCCACAAAGAACAAACGCAAGAGACACTGAAATGGCAGACAGTGGGAGTCACACAAATGGACTTTCTGAAATGATAGAAAATGCAATAAAGAAACAGCCTGATGAAGCTATAGAGAAATTCAAATCAGAAATATTCTCTCAGCTAAAAAATGAAATGAGAATCATTATTAAAGAAGTGTTGTGTGTATCTAAAGAGCAAGATAAAAAAATAGAAGAACTTAAGAAAATGATCGAAACCTTGAATGAACACAAACAGAATGCATGAAACAGAAGCAAAGGGAAATGCAGGAAATGAAAAACTCCATGCAAAGTTTGAAAAACCACTTAAATGAAGCTGAAGATAGAATCTCAGATCTTGAAGACAGCATGGGAGATCATGGCCACGAAAGAAAAGATCTTCTAAAAATAGTAAGGAACCAAGAAACAATTCAACAGCTGCAAGACAATGCAAAGAAAAATAACATAAGATTAATAGACATAAATGAAAAAGCAGCAATTAATACTAATGACCTGCGAAGGCTATTCACAGAAATAATAGCAGAAAATTTTCCAAACATGGGAAGAGAATCTGAAATACACGTAACTGAGGCATAGAGAACCCAGTTAACCATAACCCAAATAAATCATCACCCAGACATATAATAATAAGGGTATCAGAAATACAGCACAAGAACAAAAATACTGAAAGCTGTCAGAGAAAAGAAACAGATCACCTATGAAGGAAACCCTATCAGAATCACGGTAGACTTCTCAACACAAACGTTTAAGTTAAGAAGAGCTTGGAGTGAAGTATTTCAAATCCTGAAAGAAAACAACTTTCAACCCAGATTGAGGTACCCTGCAAAACTATCCTTAAAAACTGATGGAGAAATAAGATACTTTCATGACAAAGAACAACTGAAGAAATTTATGGCCACCAAACCAACACTACAGAGAGTACTGAAAGACACTCTAGAAAGAGACAAAGATAGCCACCATCTTAAGAACAACAGCCAAAGGAAACCACTAAGCAGGGCAAATAATTAAACAGAAAATGTAGAAAACCAACAACAGAAAGATATCATGACAGTGATGAGCCAGTACATATCAGTTATATCAATCAATGTAAATGGTCTCAAATCACCAATAAAAAGAAGCAGACTAACAGAGTGGGTTAAGAAACAAAATCCAACAATATGCTGTGTACAAGAATCACATTTCACTCAAAAGGAAATTCACAGACTAAAAATCAAAGGCTGGAAAACAATACTCCATGCAACAGGAACCCAGAAAAAAGCAGGGGTGGCTATTATGTTTGCAGACAATGCAAATTTCAAACCGAGAATGATCAAAAGAGATAAAGAAGGTCACTACATACTTGTTAGGGGAAAACTTCAAGAGGAAGAAATTACAATCATAAATATATATGCACCAAATATGGGAGCACACAACTCTGTAAGACACTTTTTAATAGACATGAAAAACCAAATAAACAATAATACAGTTATAACAGGGGACCTTAACACCCCATTGTCACAAAGAGATAGATCAACCAAACAAAAAATCAGCAAAGAAATAGCAGAACTGAGTCAAGTTTGTGAACAAATGGACTTAGTAGATGTATACCGAGTGTTCCACCCATCAACATCAGAATACACATTCTTCTCAGCTGCACATGGGTCATTCTCTAAAATAGATCATATACTGGTCCACAAAACAAGTTTAAGTAAATGCAAATGAACTGAAATAATTCCATACGTATTATCTGACCACAGTGCAGTAAAATTGGAAATGAAAGACAAAAAAACATACAATAACTGCATAAAAACATGGAAATTAAATACTACCCTCCTAAATAACCAATGGGTCACAGCAGAAGTTAAAGAAGAAATTAAACAATATCTACAATTGAATGAAAATGCAAATACACATTATCAGAACCTGTGGGATACAATGAAAACAGTCCTCAGAGGGAAATTTATAGCATTAAACTCTCATATCAGAAAATTGGAAAGAACACACATAAACAACCTAATGCTGCACCTCAAACTCCTTGAAAAAGAAGAGCAAGTGAAGTCCAAAGCCCAAAGAAGGGAGGAAATTATTAAGATTAGAACAGAAATTAATGCAATTGGAACTAAGAAAACAATACAAAGAATTAATGAATCGAAGAGTTGGTTCTTTGAAAGAGTAAATAAAATTGATAAACCCCTAGCCAATCTTATCAAGAAGAGGAAAGAAAAAACTCAGATCCATGCAATAAGAAATGAAAAGGGTGAAATCACTACAGACCTGGTGGAAATACAGAAGATCATCAACACCTACTCAAAAACCTTTACTCACATAGATTTGATAACACAGAAGAAATGGACAGATTCCTAGAAACCTATGAATTACCAAAGCTGAATCAAGAAGATGTAAAGCTGCTGAATAACCCAATTTCAGCTAATGAAATTGAAAATGTAATTAAGACCCTACCAACAAAGAAAAGCCCAGGCCCTGATGGATTCACTGCTGAATTCTATAAGAAATTTAGGGAAGACAATGCCAACACTCCTCAAACTCTTCAATGAAATCGAAAGGGAAGCAAGTCTCCCTAACTCATTCCTGGAAACAAATATTACCCTAATACGAAAACCAGAGAAAGACCCAATCAAAAAAGAAAATTATAGGCCAGTCTCCCTAATGAACATAGACTCAAAAATCCTCAATAAAATACTGGCAAATACAATACAGCAAGTTATCAGAAAGATTATACACCACGATCAAGTGGGATTCATCCCAGGAATGCAGGGATGGTTCAACATACATAAACCAATACAAGTAATACACCATACCAACAGGGCCAATGACAAGAACCACATGATCATCTCAATAGATGCAGAAAAAGCTGTCGACAAAATCCAACACCCATTCATGATCGAAACCCTACAGAAAATCGGAATAGATGGTCTCTACCTCAACCTGATAAAAGCCATATATCATAAGCCAACAGCCTACATCTTACTAAATGGAGAAAAACTGAAAACCTTCAACCTAAATTCAGGAACAAGACAAGGATGTCCATTATCACCACTCCTAGTCAATATAGTTCTGTAAATATTAGCCAGAGCAATTAGACAAAAGAAAGAATTAAAGGGAATAAGGATAGGAAAGGAAGAAGTGAAATTGTCATTATTTGCAGACGATATGATACTCTACATAGAAGACCCCCATAAATCCATTAGAAGAATTCTAGAAGTAATAACTAAATTTAGTAATGTAGTTGGATAGAAGGTGAACACTCAAAAATCAATAGCATTCCTGTACACAAACAACAAAGTCACTGAGAGAGAAATAAGGGAAACCACACCCTTCACTATAACATCCAAAAAAAAAAAATGAAATGCTTAGGAATCAATCTAACAAAGGAAGTAAAAGATCTATACAGTGAAAATTACATTACACTAAAGAAGGAAATCGAAGAAGATTTCAGAAAATGGAAAGATATTCCCTGCTCATGGGTAGGAAGAGCAAATATCATGAAAATGGCCATTCTCCCAAAATTACTATACAGATTCAATGCAATTCCAATCAAAATGCCACTTGCCTACCTCACAGAGCTAGAGAAAGCATTCCTGAAATTCATCTGGAACCAGAAAAGACCTAGAATATCAAAGGCAATTCTGGGCAACAAAGGGAAGGCAGGAGGCATCACAATCCCCGACTTGAAACTATACTACAAAGCTACTGTTGTAAAATCAGCATGGTACTGGAATCAAAACAGACCTGAAGGTCAATGGAATAGATTAGAAGATACAGCCACAACTACAAACACACTTAGCCACCTCATCTTTGACAAAGGGGCCAAACATGTACATTGGAAGAAACATAGCCTCTTTAACAAATGGTGCTGGAAAAACTGGCTTTCTATATGCTGTAAACTAAAACTAGATCCATGTCTATCACCATGCACTAAAATAAAGTCAAAATGGATCAAAAATCTGAATATAAAAACAGAGACGCTAAACTTACTAGAAGACAGAGTAGATAAAAATCTCGATGACATAGGAGTAGGCACAGAATTCATGAACAAAAATGAAAATGCACGGGCAACACTTCCCAGTATCAGCAACCTGGGTCTCATCTTACTAAAAAGTTTTTGCATGTCAAAGGAAATCTCCAACAGAGTGAAAAGAAAACTCACGAAATGGGAAAATATCTTAGCCAATTGTCCATCAGACAAAGGACTTCTATCTAAAACATATAAAGAATTAAAAGAAATCAGGCCCCTAAAATTCAAGGACCAAATCCAAAAATGGGCATCTGAGATGAATACACACTTCTTAGAGAAAGAAATACAAATGGCAAATAAATATATGAAAAAATGCTCAACATCAATCATCATTCAGGAAATGCAAATTAAAACAATGCTGAGATTCCATCTCACTCCAGAAAGAATGGCCACGATTAAAAAGTCAATCAACAACAAATGCTGGAGGGGTTGTGGGGAAAAAGGAACTCTTCTCCACTGTTGGTGGGAGTGTAGACTGGTGCAACCACTGTGGAAATCAGTATGGAGATTCCTCAAGAAGCTAGGATTAGAGATCCCATTCAACCCAGCTATCCCTCTTCTGGGCATTTTCCCAGAAGAATTGAAAACATCATACCACAGTGATATCTGTGCACCCATGTTTATAGCAACCCAATTTGTAGTAGCCAGATTTTGGAAACAACCCAAGTGCCCATCAATCAAAGAATGGATAAAAAAGATGTGGTATTTTTATACAATGGAGTACTACTCAGCTATTAAGAAAGATTGCATTGAGACTTTTGTAAGTAAATGATCATGACTTGAGACCATACTCATAAGTGAGATAAATGAAACCCACATGTGTAAATACCGTATTGTCTCCCTAGTGTAAGAAACGGAAAAGTATATATGTTCCAAAATCTTTAATGAATACTACGTAGGGGTAAAAAACAGCTCAAAGAGCAAAAGTAATTGGGAAGGGAAAAGGTGGAAAGAGAAAAGGGAAGAGGAAAAGATATAAACCTGTATATATTTATATGTAGGAAAACTAGAATGAACACACTGCTGAATGTATTCATTATTGAGAAAGAACAGTTGATACTCGTGTGATTGGATCAACTTTGCATGTCTATATCTCTTAATGTAAGTAACCATTTTGGAGATAACCATAAGCAATGTTGCAATCATTGTCATGTTTCTATCATCCGGTTTTGTAAACCAGTAATGTTGCTGTTTTGCATTTACTCTACTCGTTTGTTTGTCTCTTTTGCTTCTTGTCTTTGTTATATGTGTCTTTTTTCTTTGTTTAAATAATAAAATAGAACAAAATAAAATAAAATTAAATGATTGCTAAGTATATCCTTTACCAGTAGATTTTGTGTTTCTATTTTAGTCTTTAGATTTTAGAACTGTTTTGACATTAGTTTAGTGCGTGGGATACACATGGTTCTAGTCTTAATCTTCAGCATGTGGAAAGTCAGTTTTGCCAGCACTGTATATTAAAGAGGCTATTTTTCTTCCAGTGGGCACATTTGGCTCCTTTGTCAAAGATGAGATGGCTAAGTGTTTTTGGAGTCGTGTCTGCATCTTGTATTCTGTTCCAGTGATTGTCAGGTCTTTTTTTTTTCCCATGCTAATTTTATCACAGTAGCTTTCTAGTGTAATTTCAAGTCAGGAATTGTGGTGCCACCTGGCTTGCCTTTGGTACCCAGACTTGCTTTTGCTAGTCTAGTTCTCTTCTGGTCCCAAATTAATTTTAAGAATGTTTTCTCTATTTCTGTGATGTATGCTAATGGTATTTTGATTGGGATTGCATTACATCTGTGTAAGAGTTTTTGTTATGTTTGTTCTTCCTATCCATGATCGGGGATATCTTTCCATTTTCTGATATCCTCTTTGATCTCCTTTTTCAGAGTACCATAATTTTCAATATATAGATGTTTTCCTTCCTTTGTAAGACTGATTCCAATGTATATCATTTTTTGGATTCTATCCTAAAGAATGTGATTTCCCTAAATTATCTCTCTGTTAGTTTGTTGCTTGTGTATTGGAATGCTATTGATTTTTGATTGTTGATTTGTATCCAGCTGCACTACTGAATTTACTTATTAAATTCATAAGTCTGTTGGTGGATTTTTTGGGTTCTTCTATGTGGAGTATGATATCATCTGCAAATCATGATAATATAGCTTCTTTCTTTCCTATCCTTATTCCTTTTATTTTTTGCTGCTGTCTAATTTCTCTGTCTACTGTTTCTAGAACTATGTTGAATAAAGCTGGTGATAGTGGACATTCTTCTCTTTTCCTGATTTTAGGGTGAAATTTTTACCATTTAATATGGTATTAGCTGTTCGTTCATCTTTGGTGACTTTTATAAGATTGAGGTACAGAGCACCTATTTCAATTTTTTGTAGGCTTTTTATCATGAATGTGTGTTGAATTTTGTCAAATGATTTTTCTGCATCTGTTGAGATGATCATGTGACAAACAATTTTGGAGGTATGGCCATTTTCACTATATTGGTTCTACCTATCCAAGAATAGGGGATATATTCCCATTTTTTGATATTCTCTATGATCTCCTTTTTCAGAGCACCATATTATGCATTGTAGAGTAATTTCACTTCCATTGTTAGAAGGACTCCTGCCATGACCCATGCAGCTCTTGAGGTTCTTGGGGTGTTAAGGACCACAAGAGGATGAGAAAATAAAGAAGAGACAAAGCTGGGGTCAGGTGGAGCCCTTACTCTCCTGATGGGGGAGAAGGAACTGCTCAACCAGTGCAGCACGTTTATTTATACACTCTCAAGAAGAATGGCAATTTCAACCCCACTGCCTAGGAAATTGTTTGCCTGGCTGGCCTGTGCCCGTTGTCTTCTTGGAGCTGGAACAGCTTGTTTACTGGCTTGTTTTGAGATCTCTGTGTTTCCAGGACTGCTCTTGCTTTTGCCCCACACATGTGATCAATCCCCAGCTTCAATGGCTCCCTACACATTCCTAAGTATTTCATTTTTTTGATGTTATTGTGAAAAATATTTTTCCCTAATTTCTCTCTTAGTAAATCAGGTGTTCACATACAGGAAGGCTATTGATTTCTGTGTGTTGATTTTGTATACTGTTATACTGCAAAATCTTGTTACTAATTTTAAACATTTTTTGGTGTTTTGGGGTTCTATGTAAAGTATCATGTCATCCACAAATAATGATAATTTAACTTTTTCCTTTCCTATCCATTTTCTTTTATTTTTTTCCCTTGTATAATTATTCTGGCTGTTTCCAGAAGTATATTAAATGGAGGTGGTGATAGTGGGTGCCCTTGTCTCATTCCTAATTTTTGAGTGAAAGCTTTCAGTTTTTGACCATTTGGTATGATGTTGGCTGTTGGTTTGTCACAGGTGACTTTTATCAAATTATGATAAAGACCTTGTATTCCTATTTTCTCTAGGTTTTTTAAATCATGAATGAGTGTTAGGCTTTGTCAAACACTATGGCATCTATTGACATGACATTATGACTTTTGTCTTTGGTTTTATAAATGTGGTGTATTACATTTATTGATTTTCAAATGCTGAACCATTCCTGCATCCCTGGCCTGACTCCTTCCTGGTCATTGTGTAAAACCTTGATGATTTCCTGCATTCTGTTTGCCAGTACTTTCTGGCCAGTACTTTTGCCAATACTTTTTTTCATTCATCTTCATTAGGGAGATTGACCAGTAGTTCTCTTTTTTTGGCTGGACTCTTTTCTGGTTTTGTTATTAGGGTAATACTTGCTTCCATGAATGAATTCAGAAGCATTGCTTCTTTTTCAACGTCATTAAACAGTTTGAGTAATAGTGGCATTAAATCTTCCCTTTATTTCCTGTAGAATCCAGCAGTGAATCGATAAGGACCTGGACTTTTCTTTGTTGGTAGTTTTGAAATTATCACTTCAATTTCATTGACTGACAATGAATTATTTAGAATTTTTATATCTTCTTGGTTCAGCTTTAAGATTTTCTCTGTGTCAAGGGCTTTGTTCATTTCTTCTGGGATTTCCATATTATTGAAGTACAGATTCTCAAAGTGTGTATTGATGATTTCTGCAAGTTCCACTGTGATTTTGCACGTCTCATTCTTAGTTACACGGATTTGAATCTTCCCTTTTTTTGATTAGGTTGGATAAGAGTATTTTTATTTTATTTAATATTTCAAAGAAAGAATTCTTCAATTCTTTAATTCCTTGTGTTTTTTTTAGTCTCGATTGCATTAATTTCTGTTCTGATCTTTATAATTTATTCCCTCATACAGGCTTTGGACTTCACTTCCTCATCTTTTTTTAGAAGCTTGAAGTTGAATGTTAGGTTATTTATTTGTTCTTGCTCTGTTTTTTATTTATGTGGGGAATTCACTTCTATAAATTACCATCTGCAGACTGCTTTTATTGCATTCTGTAAGTTCTGGTATGTCATAGTGATATTATTGTTTATTTCTAGAAATTGTCTAATTTCTTCTTTAATTTCATCTGTGACCTATTGCATGTTCATGAGGATGTTATTAATTTCCATGTGTTTACGTAGTTTTTGTGGTTTCTTTTGCCACTGATTTCCAATTTTATTACATTATGATCTGATAACATACATGATATAATTTTAAATGTTTTGCATGAAAGTAAGCATTTTCTATGAGCTAGTGTATGGTCTATTTTGGAGAAAGTCCCCAGTGCTGGTAAGAATACTGTTTATTCTGTTTTTGTTGGGTGAAACATTGTAGATATCTACTAAGTCCATTTGTTCACAGGTTTGGTTCACCTCTGATATTTCTTCATTGACTTTTGTCTCTTTGTGGCAGTGGGATATTGAGATCCCTCATTACAATTGTATTGATGCTTTTCTGATGTTTCACATACATTATTATTTATTGTATGTGGATCTGTGCATCACTATTTAGTGCATATATAGTTTTGTGATCTCTTCCTTTTGTATTGTTCTCTAAAAAGTATATTGTGACCTTCCTTGTCTCTTCTCAATTTTGGATTTAAATCATGTCACATGGAGTATTGTTTTCCATTCTTTAATATTCAGTCTATGAAGATTTTTTAGTTAAATGTGTTTCTTATATTCATCATACTGCTGGATCATGTTTCTTGATCCATTCTGCCAATTATTTTTTTATTGATGAATTGAGACCATTTACATTGATGGTTATAACTGATATGTATTGACCTGTCCTTGTCATATTAATTTTCTGTTGCTAATTCTCTTTCTTTCCCTTCTGTTTAATTGCTTGTCTTGCTTGATGAATATATTCTACTGGGATTTATGGAATGATTGTTTTCATTTTCTTTTTTAGAGTATCCATCAGAACTTTTGGGGGGGCTCTTTTGTTGGTCATGACTTTTTTCAAGTATTTTTTACCATGGAAGTATCATATTTCTCCATCAATTTTGAAAGATCATTTTGCAGGATACATGAGTCTGGGTAAATAGTTCTTTTCCTTTGGGGCTTGAAATACTGCACTGCAAATTCTCCTTGACTTGAGGGTTTGTGTTGAGAAGTCTGCTGTGATTCTGATGGGCTTTCTTTTATAGTTGATTTGTTTCTTTTCTTGAACAGCTTTTAATATTCTGTTCTTGTGTTGCATTTCTGGGATATTGACTATTATATGCCTTGGTGAAGATATTTTTCTGATCATGGTTGAGGTTCTGTATGAGTCATTTATTTGTAGGTCAAATTCTTTTTCCATGCTTGGGAAGTTTTCTGATAGTACTTCTGTGAACAATGTTTTTATGTTCTTTGCGATACCTTCTGATTTTGAATTGATTTCAATTAATCTTATGTTGTTCTTCTTTGCATCATCTAGCAGCTGTTGGGTACAATTTTCATGGTACTTTAGTATTTTTATGAAGTCTTTCATTTGTGATTGCTAACTACAAACAAATCTTCTAGATCTGATATTCTGTGTTTGTATTGGTTTATTCTGCTTCATATGCTTTTGGTATAGTTTTTAATTTCCTGCATATCTGTTTCAATCTCTTTTATAGAATCCAGTTGTTTCTTAGGCATTCATGATTTCCATCAGTTTCATAAGGTCCTCTCTTTTTTAAAATCTGTATCTACTCTGGATTCATTAGTCATGTCCTTCATTATGGTCATCATGTCTTTAGCATGATGTGCAGTTATTTCTGATTTGCCTTTTTCTACAACCTTATTCATCTGTTTTGCTACTTCTGTTGTTACAATTTAAGAAAGAACACCTTTCTTGGTGGATTTAGATTTCTTCCACCTCAGTGCCCCTTGGATTTGCCATGGGCAAACTAGAGGTCTGGAATTACATCATGCTTCCATTTTTTTTCTCATTTTCTATGTTTTTAAAAATTTATATTTTGCATGGATATTTGTAAATTGCTTCTGGTAGATAGCTTTGTTACTGAGACCTCTTTAGGAAGTTATTACTTTTCATAGATGTCTTCCATGCATAGCTGGCTCTTACCTTGTGAGTCTATTCCAAGAGCCTGGCTCTTCCACTTGTTAGGTATTTAATGTTGATATCTGCTTGACCTAGTACCCAGTTTTTTTGTACTAAACTATGACATTGTGTATTATCCCCAGACAATCTCTGTATTGATAGTTAAGGAAGAACTACTGATCACAACTATGTCATCTTTGCTAAAGTAATACCACCAGTAATAACTGCAACATTTAGTACAGTCCAGAAAATGACAAGCTGTGAAAACTCTTTGATTTGTCACCTTTATCCATTGGTACAAATTTATAGCTATATAACAAAATCTAAAATAAATAAGAAAATTATATACAGTCCAAATCTACTTAATAGAATGATTTTACCCTCAAGAAAGAGAATTTCAAAGGAATAAGAGTAAAAAGAGAAACAGAAGAAGAGGAAAAGATTTGAAGCAAGCTTGAGGACAGAGGAAGATTACTCAAGCTTCAGGAAGCTGATGAAGAAGATGAGAGAGGAAAAAAATGAAAGAACAAAAGCAAGAAAAAGGCAAAACAAACAAACAAAAACAATCTTCACAAAAACAGACAATCAAGTAAAAAAGAAAAAAGGAGAAAGAATTTTCTGTGACTTCAAACCTGTGTTTATCTTCTGGTATCTACAGTTTTGTGGTAGTGTACAAGTCAGAGCTTGTATCTGTTCTGGGTATCCAGAGTAATTCTACAGTAGGGTTGATGGAGAGGTGCCAAATCTTGCACTCTCAATTCCAAAGAAGTTTAGGCTGTTGCCAGCTTCCTGCTGTGGAGTTGGCGCTGGAGTTCTCAGCCATCAACATTCTTTGTGTTCCTCACCCACCACCCATGGATCCAGGACCCTGGGACAACAACAGTGGGAACCCTTAGATGAGGTCAACCCATTGCCGCTCTCTGTCCTGCATTCAGTTAGCCTACCCCAAAAATGTCATTTCTGCAATGAACCCAACCGTCACCCAAACTAGAATTACTTCCCAGTCACTGCAGTACAACCATGCACCACTCTGCTCCACTGGCATGCTTCTCCATGGAGGGCTCTGGGCTTTCACAGCCTTTCTATGTCTTTGTAGGTTCCATACTACTCTGTCACATTGTGAATTGGGAGCAGGGAGGGTACAGTTTGCCTCCTCTACAACTGAGGTATTTCTACACTGAGGTTTATCACCTCATTTTCTCTCAGGCTCCAAACTTTCCTTCAGATGGTTCCTGGGCTCTTGGGTTTTACTTCCCACCTTTCTTCCCCAAGTTGCTGTTTTCCAGTATCTGGATTCCAAATCTTGAAGAGGTCACCTTGTTGCTGCTCACCACTTCACCATCTTCTGTCAAGTCCTCTAAGCTCAATTTCTGACTTTTCAAAGAACAAATGAATCCTTCTGCAAAAGGAAAAATGTTGACATCTTAAAAAAACATTAATTATCCTTATATGAAAGTGTTTTGAGAAACTGAGTTTTGCTCTGTTGCTCAGGCTAGTCTCAAACTCTTCAACTCAAGTTATTTTGTCTCAGCTTCCCAAGAGGCTCTTAAGGCAGCCATGTGCCACCATGCCCTGCTGCCTACCAATTTCTAAATTCTAATATACTAAGACAAATGTGCAGTTAGGCATAAGACAACTAACTTCAGGTTCCTATCATTTGTGAGTGACTAATTTTTTATGGGTCCTGATTATGCTACATATAAAGATGTTAATACATTTTTGTTTCTTTTATAAGTGGACATGGATAAAATGAAATACATTGTAAATTCTGCCAATTATTCATGAATTCACTTTGCTGTTTGCATCATTGTGATATGATCTGCCACATTAGTAAACTACTCTGTATGTATATCACTTGAAACTCCCTTCTGAATTGACAGATTGTTGGAATTATTTTGAATTCTGTGTTACACAGAAAGATATCAGCCTATCCTAATTCATCTATTTTGACTGAGGAAGACAAATTAACATTGAGTTGTTGTTTACAAAGATATCAAAACCATACTAAGCTTGATCAAAATGAGTACCCATTTTATACTGTAGATTTTAATGTATCTTGGGAAAACTTCTTCATAGACTACATAAAAACAGTAAAATTTATTCTTCTTTTATATACTCAATAAAATGTAGTCTCCTTTTAAAAGTTCACTGAGTAATTTAAAATGTCATGTTATAAATTCAGTTAAAATTAATTATTTCAATTTGTTGCTTATCTTGAAATACCTACTCTGTTAATATAATCTCTTAAACTACATTTCAAGGGAGTAACTTAAATATTGAAGAAAAAATTTTATAGAATAAAAATTAAACGTTATGGACTAATAAATAAGATAAAATTTATTTAGTAATGTTTTTTCTACTAGATTGCTTTTTTGCAGGATTCCATATATTTTATTTGGGTATACTAAGAGAGTAATTGAATAAGATCACTATTAAATTCAGGCAATTGCTTGCTATGATTTTACTTTCTTCATATAAGGATACATTTATTCTAGCAGCAAAGCAAGTAGGATCTACTTTGTCCCTCTCCTTTTAAGTTATTTTCTGAGGTATGACAAATTATTTATATTTCTTCAGCACCGATTATCTATAAAAGAAGAATTATGAGCAAACTCCTCCTGAGTAGTTGGAAAAATTGAGCTAAAATTCTGAGAGTATGTTTGCAAAGCATCAATAAATTCTTTTTTTGTTTACCCCTCAGTTCACTAGATTGTTAGCTCCTTGAGGACAGAAACTGAATCTTATTATGCTATCCTAATTTTAAGTTACATGGTAGTGATTATATGCTGGACTCTAGGTACTTGAAACAAAAGTTTAATAAAATGCAGCGACTATGCTGGAAGAGCATTGTTATGGTTGAACATTGTGTCAATCTGAGAAGTTTACAAGTTTAACTAAGAGACTCAGTAGGGAGCTATGGTCTTTATGTAAACATCCTCATCCTGTGCACGAGGAGGCCAAAGAGATTTTGTGAGTGCTACACCTGCCCTGACCATTGTAATAGGGTTGTGGTGGGCCATGAGACAGTGACACAGCTAAGTGGGGTGGAGGAAGTGGTTTGCCCTGGGAAGCAAAATTTTTTGGTGACAATATTGTAACAATTTACTGCATTTTAACACACTGAAGACTCAAGTATAGTACATCAAAATATGAATGCTAAATTTGGAGTTTATTATGCTTTTAAACTATTATCTCATTTTTACTGAATACATTTTTTGCAACATTTTTAATATTTTGTGAATAATTCTTTCAAAATATTGTTTCTAGTAGGATTATTAATATTTCCTTTACTCGTATCAGTTAACTATTGTCATAATTATGATAATTTATGATTCTTTTATATTTGATATTAAGCTAAGGTTCCCTATGTGCACTTGGATGCAGCAGCATCTCTAGCCACATGACTGCTTACACACGAATTGTACATTCATCTCCATCATTGCAGCCACTCAGTACAGTTCATGTGTAAATAGTCACTTGGCTAGAGACAGTACTGTGTTCAATTGCTGCATTGACCAATGAGATGACTTAGAGGATAGACAGCACTTGTACACTGGCTCTACTTCCCAGAAATGTATTTTTTAACTGTAAGATGTTATGGAAATTTCACAGTATAATTATATTGAACTACATATTCAAAATAATGAATAAATCTACTCAAAAACTGTCTTAAATTTTCTCTAAAGATCATTTTAATTTAATAAATATTGATTAATGTGTTCTTTCAAAAAATAATTGTAAAAATTATCTATATTTTTTATATATGTCATTTTAATTTTTTATTTAAATAGCTTAGCAAATTCAGATATGTTGGAGGGTGGCAATTTGAAGGACTGCCATGAGCATGAACTCTAGCTATGCCACTACCATGGATTGTCTTCTAGGAAAGATGGAAAAGAGTGCCAAATTTCTAAACCATTAATGCAATTCCTGAGTTCAAAAACATAAAATGGTGATGATGTGAGGATGATCGTTTCTGCTGTTTCCTGTTTTGGATTTTTGGGTTTTTTTTGTACCGGGAATCGAGCAGAGGACCTTTCAGTTGCCAAGCAGGCGCTTGTGAACTACATTCCCGGCCTGCTGCTGTTTTCTGTTATTACTGCTTTAAGCAGATTTTGAATTAAGCAGATATGGAGTAGTTTTAAGTATGAAAGTATCACCAATCTTTCAGCAGAAACCTAACAGAAGATATGTTTTTAGCTTCCTGGGTGAAAGAAAAAATGCATATTTTGCAGCAAAGTATAAGCTCCAAAAAGGTAGGACCTTTGGTTGTTGTGTTCATTGTTCTAGCCTCAGAACCCAGGTCTATATTACAACAGATTATGTACTCCAAAAGTCTTGTTTTTTGTTGCTGTTGTTGCTGCTTGAGATAGGCTCTTACTATGTAGCCCAGGCTGGCCTTGAACTCACAGTGATCATTTTGCCTCAGCTTCCCAAGTGCTAGGATCATAGACTTGTGTCACCAACACTGACTTATATTCCAAAAATCATTGTTAAATTTATTTTCTTATGAAATACATATTCTAAATTTAAATCTTTGTTCTAGTTTTATGAAATGTCATACACTACCATTATAGTCACCCTACTGTACAGTAGCAACAAGAATATGTTTTTTCTAAGTATAATTTAGTACAGTATATGTTGACCAACCTTCCCTCCATCTTTTCCTCTCTCTAATCTCCCCAACTTATGGTAGCCACTATTTCACTCCCAGTTTCTATAGTTGAACTTTTGGGATCCACATATGAATGAGTCATATAGTACTTGTCTTCGTGTGCCTAGATCATTTAAAATAACATAGTGGTCTCCAGTTTAATTCATATTATCATAATTGACAGGATTTCATTTTTATGACTGTCTTTTCATGGTATATGTGTACCACATTATCACATTATCTGGTTACCTAATATTTGTTTCCATTTCTTGGTTATTTTAAGCAGTATGGCAGTGAACATGAAAGTGTAGCTGTATCTTTGATATAATGATTTTGAATGTTTTCACTACAAAGAAATGATAAAAGTTTGAACAGATAAATATTCTTACTATGATTTGAACCTTGTATAATGTACATCTGTTGACATATCACATGGAACTCCATCAATAAATGTAATTTTTGTGTGTCAATAAAAATAAGTTGAAACATTTGTTGTTTTTAATAAGTGATATTCTTACTATAATTGGAGTCTCAAGAGGCTAGTATATGTAACAAAAATTAATATTTATTTGGATGCATTGCTATTTATGTGACTTCCACAAGTGCTTCTCAGGGTTGAGCTGAATACTGTTTAAAAATCCCTCATCTCAGTAGTAGTTGGGTTTTTGCAAACTAAATACTCTGATTTTCCACACAATATACGTGTAAACTAGCCTAATGATACTACATTTACAATGAGTGGTTTCAGTTGGCTTCCAAAGGAGGACAGTGATATATTGATATTCAGAGGATTATTGTGGAATTTCCTGAAAGATATTTGCACCTTAGAAATTTTTAGCTTATAGTAAATTTTATTTTATTATTTTTAGTGTTGGGTTTTGAAACCAGGGGATTGCATATGCTAAACATGCATTCTTTGGCTGAACTATACGCCCAATTCAATATAACATATTTTTAAATGCAACAAAATTAAGTTCAGAAACATTTTTTAAATTGAATTTAAAGCAATACTTGGTAAATATACAGTTATAGGGAACAACTTGCTAACTAGTACAATTCCAATAATATAACCAGTAGTAAAACCTAACAATTAAAATTGATTAAAAATGAAAAATAATTTATATTTAAAAGCATATTCAAATGCCTTATGTCATGGGATTCTTGAAATAAGTGACTTATTCAGGGCTACATAGCTGGTAAGTGTTGTGTTCCACTTTCATAAAGTACATTTCTCAAGGCCTGTCTCACAGAAAATGAATTTTGAAACTTTTGAATGACTTTTCATATTCTCTTAGCATGAGGGAAATTCCATTTAATTTTATTTAATTTTGTTTATTTATTTATCTTCTTTGTGGCACCAGGGATCAAACTCACAACCTCGCACCTGCTAGGCAGGTGCTTAAGCCACTGAGCCAAACTCCTGGCCCTAGCTTTTTGAGACAGGGTCGCGCTGTGTAGTTCAAGCTGGCCTTTGCTCATGTTGTAGCCCAAGCCGGCCTTGAACTCACAAAGCCCCTCCTACCTTAGCCTTCTGAGTCCGAGGGAGTGCTGGGATTAAAGTCATTCACCACCATGCCCGGCTGAAAATTCCATTTTAAAATAAGCCTAAGAATCATATATACTTTTCCATTTCTTACACTAGGGAGACAATACGGTATTTACACATGTGGGTTTGATTTATCTCGCTTATGAGTATGGTCTCTAGTTGTGACCATTTACTTATAAAAGTCTCAATACAATCTTTCTTAATACCTGAGTAGTACTCCATTGTATAAAAAATACCACATCTTTTTTATCCATTCTTTGATTGATATATGATTCAAAATCTACAATAAATACTATGGAAGGGTCAAAAACAGCTCAAAGAGCAAAGATAATTGGGAAGGGAATGGGTGGAAAGAGAAAAGGGAAGAGGAAAAGATATAAACCTGTATATATGTGTATGTAAGATAACTAAAAAGAAGACTGCTCAATGTACTCGTTATTGAGAAGGAACAATTAATACTCATATGATTAAATCAATCTTGCATGTCTATATCTGTTAATGTAAGAAACCATTTTAAAGATAACGATGCGCAAATTGCAACCACTGTCAAGCTTCTATCTTCCGGTTTTGTAAACCTGCAATGTTGTGTATTTACTCTAGTTGTTTGCTTGTCTCTTTTGCTTATTGTTTTTACTATATATGTCGTTTTTTTTTTGTTGTTGTTGTTGTAGTTTTTGTTTGTTTTGTTTTTCTTCGCTCAAATAAAATTAAAAAAAAATAAAATAAGCCTAAGAAACACTGACTTGAACAGGCTTTTTAGTGGTAGTACTTAAATAGTTTTTAGCTTATAGTATGCTAATGTACAACAGGTTTTTATTTATCCATGTGGAAAACACAATATTCAGAGTTTTTGTATAGAATGCATTTGTTATCATGACTTTTTACTAGTAATGTTGCTTCTGATAACTTATTTTGGGAAATTCTCTTTCAGTGTCTTGTGTTCAAAGAACTGTGAAAGTCTACAAACATTGTCATGGTAGTTCAAAATATAATTTGAGGTATTTGAATTTCATTACATGAATCTTGAAGATTGAAATACTCAAGGTTTAAATAAAACAACCTTAATGCAAGAATTTCCTTTTACACACAGTGACCTAAATGTGGGGTGGATATCTGGGAAGCCAGAGGGACATCCTAAGGATCTGTCAAATTCTACTATGTAAACAACTACCTGCTTTGTACTTCAAAGGAAGCTGACCTTGATAAAGTAGCAATTAAGTCTTTTATATAAGGATATGATTATCCATATTATAGCATAATTTTCTCTTCCTCCATACATATAAGGAAAGTAACACATATTTATGTTTTTTACTTATAAGAGCAGAACTACATATTCTAGCCCTTGGATACTTAAAAAATCACTTGAAGATAACTTGAAAGATAGTGGAAGGATAGCCTTAAAGAGTAGAGAATAATTTTCTGTTTTATAGAATAACTTCTTGCATTTGATTTAACAGCTTAATTCAAACATAAATTTGTTAAGTGAATGAAAAAGGTTAGTATGAATACAACTCCTGCCATATAGAATGTTCCATCTGAAAGGCACTGTGGAAATTTATTTTTGTATTATTATTTTAAAAATTAGTACATGTTGGCAGTGCATAATGATTATATTCATCGTGGGGCAATGGTACATGTACATAACACATCTTAATGCTTTTGGAAATTTCAAAGATAAATAAGATTTGATTTTCTATGTTTAAAAAATGTATAATATAATTATAACCTTTTATCATATGCCTGCTCTAAGTCAGTAGCTTTATGATTTACAAAGTTCTTTTACAACTATCTCTTACTCTATAAAGCTTTGTGATTTAAAGAGACTAGATTTTTCTTTCCTTCTATAATAAGGAGAAAAAATGATTTGCTTTAGGCCCTACTACTAGTATAGAAAAACTGGTACAATTTTTTATAAATGTGTAAAATGTCTGTCATCAATCTCTTGCTAAGAAGTTGTTGCTAATGAACCACACCAAATATTCTTCTGTACAGTTAGCATGAGTTTTGAATTTACACTGCTTGGTATATACATTTAGCTTGTTTGTAAGTCATTTTTATTGTGTTATGTTTCAAAATAAAAAAATAAATAAGCAGACAAACTAGACTTACATATTTTAAAATCCTCTCCTTGTTAATAGTCTGTTGGCACATGCTGAAGAAGGACTTCACTGAGAATCTTTGGTACCAGATGATGGTTGTATCTGAGTCTGTTTAGTATTTTGACCGCTTTTATGGATCAAATAAATAAAAACATAACTAAATATTGTTAGTAAAGTATATATTGCTTTGGTGAAATGAAAAAAAATGATTTGCAGATTAACTGATAATTGATTAAAATGCAAATACATTTATTGCACTTATGAAAAATACATCATGATATAATAGGAAGATACCAGAAGCCAGTCTAGAATTAGAAAACTTATCTTCAAGTAGTAATATCCACCCAAGGTCAGTTATTCTGGATGGACTATAAAGGGGCAGAAAAAAGACTGGCTGCTGCTATTGTTTCTCCTGCTGCTGTTGCTTGTTGTCTTCTGCTTGTTTTGCCATGCCAAGGACTGTTTTTCGTCTATGATGCCCCTCTGTGATGCCACTTGCCTTAGAAATAGCTGTCTATGGACTAAAAACTCTACAAACTGTGAGCTAAATAAACCGTTCTTCCTTTAACTTGTGAGTGTTGGGCATTTAGTTTCAGCAATGAGAAACATAACTGAGACAGAGAACTTAGAAGAATATATCATAAATTTCTTCAGCTGAATCCTAATATTGCTCCTGGTACAGAGAACATGATATGGATAAGGCCTAAGAAAGCAGGTCATTTACAGATGTTAATATTCATGCCTTCTATTTCACTGGAATGAAGTTTGAGGCATTTGCTCTTAGTTTCCATGATTTATTCATTATCTAATTGGGAGAATTTGGACATGTCACTTCAACTCTTTTGCATCTCACTTTTCATACCTAGACGCTTTAATGTCTTATTTTCTTCTTAGTTTCTGTAATTTCTATTTTTCAGCTATGGGTATCACAATGTTTTGTAAAGTTGTTGTTTTTTTCTTTTGGTTAACTTTATTAGTCAATAAAGATTGTGAATGAAGGTCTGTAATCAAAGGTTTGCTATCAAACCTTAAAAACAACACCTTTCATGATATGTTTAAAAGGAGATGATGACCTTAGTGATCCTATTCATCTCCCCATAAAATAAACTCTTAAACCTAATTTTCCCTTGTATTACACTTTTGTAAATTAGAGCGATGAACCAAACTACACTCTACCTTGAAATCACCACTATGTACATTGGTGAGTGAAGGCAGAGATCAAAATTTTATTTTTCAAACAGAGAGCTCCATGAAATGTACTATATTCCTGTCATAGGCAGATTTTCATTGCTCAAAGTATCCTTATTGCTTGTATTTCTTACAGTCTTGAAAAATCATGTATAATTTCCAGCCAGGCCCAGATACCACAGGCCTCCTAAAAATTTCATTTTAGAATGTGAAACTTCCCTGCTTCAAGTAAGCTGCAGGGCAGGAGGTTTGATGGGAGGGGTAGATTTCCTACCATTTGTGTATAATGGCCTGTCAACTTGGTGCTTTTGGTCTTGGAGATCAAAAAGGAGGATCAGTATGGAAGAGCAATTCAGTAATAAATACAGAATTTTGGTTAAGGAAAAGACTACATCCCATCATTTGAATCAATGTTTGGAAGATGATTGCAGCATTCATAACCTACTATATACTTTACTTTTGTGTGTGCAAAGAAAAAAAAATAGAAGAGCAGCTGGCAGGGGTTCTTTCAAATGTTATTGTGAAATAAAGAATATATGCCATGAAAGAGCTCCACTGAAATTGTGACATTAACCTCAGAGGTTATAGGTGATAAACCTCAGAGATGAATGGTTTGAATGCAGTCACACAAAATTTGGCCAGCTGCAGTAACACAACTGTTAAAATTTTTAGTGTTTTTCACAATATTGGTTTATTAGTGAACACAAAGCCTCTAATAATTACTATTTTGTTAGAAGTCATGATTACTTCCTACATTTTTCTTGAGTTGCTTACTATATCATTTTCTGAAAAACTATTTTCTGTTAGAATGCATGAATGTTTGCATTTAGGATGTGTTTTTTTTTTCTGATTGTGCATATATTCCTTTAAAAATAATTTAAATTCATCTATTAATCTGGTGATAGTTCAATTGAAAAATACCTTTAAAAAGACTAAATTTGTTGTAGCTTTATTACTGTTTGTGTATAGATTTAAGCTCTGCAAACTTCTAGTCAAGATTTCTTTGGACTACAAAAGACAAGGAATACTGACATCAGCTCAAAGTGTTGCTTTTTTTTTTTTTTCTGATTTTGAGTTAACAAAGCTCTAAACCGCTACTTTCACCTGCAATCAAGTGTAATAAACCTTCACTGCAGAAGTCAAATTCTAGGAAAAAAAGTTGGAAGCTCACACTTACACTATAAAACCTGGTTTACTGCAACCATCAATCTTCTAAGATATGCTCCACAATACAATTTGGTAAAGCCATTACAAGGTGCTGTATGAGTTCCATTTGCCTACAGTAAATAGAATGTCAGAAGTGTCAGGAGGAAATAAATATCAGGCTGGTTTAAAGGGAGCAGAGATGGCTCAAAGCATCATTGAGAGGACTGATTTATCTAGCATGCTCTAATGACTGCAGATGTGGATCTGTTATTTTAAATGAGCAGTGAATTTGATGAGTTGATAACACAGGGCCAGAGAGGCCTGGCTTTAATTACTGATGAAGATTTTATTTGTGAAGCACTGTGATTTACTGAGGAATTGTTCTGTTATTGACAGGTGACCTTGAAGCTTTTCTCTTCTGATGAAACCCCCAAAATGAGCTTTTAAAATAAATAATCAAACAGTACTTTATCTTTACTTAGAAAGCAATGGAGTCGTTTGAGATATGCTGTTGGAATAGAAGCTACATTCTTGCTCACCTAAATAGTGCAGTGCTCTAGGCTTCATTGCTACTGATTTATATTCTTTTTAATTTAATTTAATTTTATTTTAAAGAGAAAAAGTGATAGAAACTGATATGGAATTTCAAAACAAGATAATAGGAAATTAACAATGGTTAATATATTGCATATTGTTATAGTCAGAGTAGTTGCTCATATTACAAGACATAGGCATGCAAAATTGATCAAACAACATAAGCACAAACTGTTCTTTTCAATGAACTAAAAGAAATTAGTAGTATAATTATCTTACCGATCTTGTATAAAAATCAGGACCTCCCCAAATTCAAAGACACAATCCAAAAATAGGCATCTGAGATTAATACACACTTTTCAGATGAAGAAATACAAATGGCAAACAAATATATGAAAAAATGTTCAACGCCATTGGTCATTCAAGAAATGGAAATTAAAACAACATGAGATTCCATCTCAACCCAGAAAGAATGGCTGTCATCAAGAAATCAACCAAAAACAAATGCTCATGGGGCTGCAGGAGAAAAAGGAACCCTTCTGTACAGTTCAGAGTGCAGATTGGTGCAGCCATTGTGGAAATCAGTGTGGAGATTCCTCAAAAAACTAGGATTGGAGGTCCCATTCAATCCAGTTATTCCTCTTCTGGTTATTTTCTGAGAAGAATTTAAAAAATCATAGCATGGTATATGTGCACCCATGTTTATAGCAGTGTGATTTGTAATAGCTAAATATTAGAAACAATCCAAATGCCTATCAACTGAGGAATGGATTGAAAAGATGAGGTATTTTTATGTGATAGGGTGCTACTCAGCTATAAACTCGAGACTTTTATTTTTTATTTTAATTTTTTTTAATTTTGAAGATAGTAAAATCCAATGAAACAAAACAGAACAAAGCCAATCAAAACAATGCAGCAAAATTGGTAAAGAACTTCAAAGCAGGATACTAGGAAAACAACAATAGCTACCATAGTATATCTTGTTATCTTCACAGTAGTTGCCCATTCCATCAGGTATAGCAAAATCAAACCAAAAACAAAGCAGAATGAAACCAATCAAAGTGGAATATTGAATAAAGCAAAACAATTAATCAGAACAAAGCAAAACAGTGAGCACAATATTAGATTTCAAAAACAAGATAGAAGGAAATCCCCCATATTTGTTACATTGCATACTGTCATCCTCCCATGGGATGCTCAGACCACTGGCCCCAGGCCTGAAAAATCAACCAAACGACACAAGCATTGAGTCGCTCTATGAGCCTTAGTTGCTATCAACTCAGTTTGTCCTCTTAACCAGTCAGTTGCTTAAGGAGGCAGGGATGACTTGGTATTTGAGTCTCAACCCATGCAGCGGCAGAGCAGCCGTAGGTTCACGGGAGGTGCTATCTGACTTTTCTCTTCCTGGTACCCATGCAGCTTGTGGCTTAGGAGAAAGGATAGCTAGTGGATTTCTTGGTGGTTTCTTCCAGTCCCAGCATGGCTGATTCTCAGGAGGCACTGACTCTTTCCCTCCAGACTCGAGACTTTTATAGGAAAATGGATTCAACTGAGACCATACTCATAAGTGAAATAAATCAGATACACATGTATAAATATCCTATTGTCTCCCTAGTGTAAGAAACTCAAAGAGTTAGCAATATCCAAAATGAACAACAGATATTGTGAAAGGGGAAGGAACCACTTAAAAGGGAAAGAGCAATTGTGATGGGGGAAAAGAAGGAAGGGAAAGAAAAAAAACTGATTCATATTCTTACATATGTTTTATATTTTTCTTTTAAGCAAATCTTAATTTTGTGACCAGGTAGTGATATTTATTAGTGTGCATCATTTATTAATATAAACTGTAGAGGTAGAATTGGATGGAAACTTGTAATGTCTAGCATTGCTGCTTTATTAAGTAATAGCTAATTTCTGTACTATGAAGTAAGAGAGACTCTGATGGTCACTAGCTCTTCTCAGATTTATGAATTTATAGAAAATCAAAATTAAAGAATTGGAATTCAAAAGAATAATGATAATTTGTATTCATTTTATTAACTTTTCCTATCACTTCAGAAATTTGCCTCAAGTTAAATACATGATCCAGTTTTGTATATTTGTAGTGAGTTTTGTTTAGCTTTTATCTTGGCAGAGTGGAGATGGAATGGCAATTCTTTTTTAAAAATTAAAATGTGATGCTTTTAAACTTTCTTCTAAAGTATAAATTTGAGAGCCGGACGTGGTGGCGCACGCCTTTAATCCCAGCACTCGGGAGGCTGAGGTAGGAGAAGCGTTGTGAGTTCGAGGCCGGCTTGGGCTACAACGCCAGCGCAAGGCCGGCCTGAGCTACATAGTGCAACCCTGCCTCAAAAAACTAGGGCCGGGAGTTTGGCTCAGTGGCTTAAGCGCCTGCCTTGGCAGGCGCGAGGTTGTGAGTTCGATTCCCGGTGCCGCAAAAAAAAAAAAAAAAAAAAAGTATAAATTTGAAACTATAAGCTCCAAAGCATCAGTTAATTGTCTCTCAAGTAGCAGTTTACAGAAGTGATTCAGATTTCTGTGTCAAACACAGTAATTTCTGTATGTGCAACTTGTTAGAGTGGATTACAAAGACCATTGACCTTGTCCAGTTTATAAATACTACTTACTGTTTACAAGCTATCTTCAAAGTCACTTAAGGAAGAAGAAGAAAACATCTGGACCCAAAAATTTTCTAAAACATACATGGTTTGTATTGAATAGTACATATGCGTATAGATTTGTAATTGGTTCATTTAACAAAAGTCAGGAATCAAGTAATTTGGAGGTAATCGACTAATTTTCATTTCCAAATTTGTTGCAAATTTTGTTTGCAAATATTTTGCTTTTGTTTTTAAGAGCTAAAAGGTGTGATATTGCAGTTTCTTTGTGAAGATTGCAATATTTTCTGAAAAACAATGGTATAGGCCAGAATGTGAACATTTTTTGTGTATAAACAAGAATGAAATCTATAAGTCTACCTTTGAGTGCATGCAGAAATAAATTATAATATTTTATTTAAACTTATTAATATCCTGGATGATTGAGACTGGGAAAATTTTTGACAAATGTCCCTGTTGTAGAATGAATTTATGGCTTAAAAATCCTGTATTTTGTTATTATAATATGTCTTTCATGAAACTATGGATTTTTTGTATCAAAATGGTTGATTTAACTTTAAAAAATTTATAGTCAAGTAGAGATCAAACAAAATTTACAACAGGAATTAACTTGCTTTTTTTGCTTGATTGCGGCTTTGTATTTTTAGTGAGGAAAGATTTTTTTCTTGCATTTTTCTATTGGATTTGTCACTATAATCTGCAAATATATTTGTGTATTGGCTCCTTAAATAATCAATTCACTTGTCATCTTACTGATTTTGCACAGGTTGAATTCCACTAAACAACTGACAGGCATGTTGTAAGAAAATGAGTAAGTATTCTCATAGTCATAAGGCCTGTATTTTGGCAGCTTAAACACATTAGATGAAGTTGCAAATGTATGAAATCACAATTTTTATACAGCAACTTTTATGTTTCAGGCACAAAAATCAGTACCTCTTCTTCAAAGCACATGATATACTGTCACAAAAGAAGTCTTACATATATGGTTTTATACACATCTTTAAAACTCTTTAGTGAAATTTTGTGACAGTATTTTATTAGTCTCCATGACTGATTTCCAAAGAAAATTGAAATAAGTAATTTAAAGTTCATATACTTTAATGAGACCATGGAACAAAAAGTAAATATTTGTGATAAGATGTTCACTGAATATCAAAACAATACATGATATCCCATTATTATGTACTTTTTGATGTTTTTATCTGTTAGTTAAATGAATTTAATTTATAAATTTGCATATTTTAATGAGGATGGAAGATGAAAACAGAAACTAAGGCATGTTATGTTCATGTACCAACTCCCCATGAGAGATGTGAACATTATACTAATAAAGAAAATGATCTGAAAAAACAGATTATCTACTAAGAGCCACTGCTAGTCAGGTGAATAAATGTAAATGCAATTTCTTGTGATTATATCAATAATATGATATTAAAGAAGCATATTAGAATTTATCTAAATCACTTATTTAGATATAAATTTTCCCAATTAATGCTGCTTATGCTTTTAACTCTTTGATTTATAAAAATAATTTTATTTTTAATTTATAAATAAAACCATGAAAACTAGATATTAATGAACAATCATCAGGGTGGATGAGAAGCCTACACAATGGGAGAAATATTTGCAAATTATATTTCTGACGAGGTTTTGATATGCACAATATTTAAGGAACTCCAAAAATTTAGCAGTAAAATAAAAAGAAAGCACCAATAATCCAAATAAAAAATGGGCAGTAGGCTTTAATAGACTTTTCTCAAAAGAAGACATACAAAGAGACTATAGGTAAGTGAAAGAAATGATCAGCATCACTAATCAACAGGGAAATGCAAATCAAAATCACAATGACATATCAGTTTACCCTTCTAAGAATGGGTATTAGCAAAAAGAAAAGGAGGGATAACAAATGTTAGTGAGGGCATGGAGAAAAGATAACCCTTGGACATTGTTGGTAGAAATGTAAACCACTACAGCCATTATGGAAAGCAGGATGAATGCTCTTCAAGAAATTAAAAATAGAACTACCTTGTGATCCAGTGATCTCACTACTGAGCATAAAGACATAGGAAATGAAATCAGAATGTTTAAGAGACATTGTAGTTTCATGTTCATTGCAGTAATATCCACGGTAGTCATAATATTTTTGAATCACCCTATTTGGAAGTATTTTTAATCTTTTTGTTTTTTTTCTAATTATGCCCAATACTCCTTTACAAATAAATGTTTTTCATTATAGCAGCATGAAGATATAAATATTCATGAAAAACTAGAAAACTAAATGTTTTAGGGTCACTTTTTTGACCTTCATGCAGCATTTGAAAAGATTGAAACTTTTCTCTAACTTGCCTGCTGTGACAATATAATTTTCTGATTTTCTTTCACTTTTTGATTACCCTGTGTATGTTTGGAATCTTTTTAGAGTCTATTTTTAAAATGATGGACTCTACATGTACAAGTATATTAAAATTTTTATTCTAGTTTTGAAAATCTTGTAAACATTTTAAAACTTCATTCTATTTTTCTTTAGGAAGCATTCCTCCTACAGATGTATAGTAATATTTATTGAATTCAGAAATTTATATAAGACTTTATTTATTGTGTGTTTAATAATGAAAATTAGCATCTCATTGCTGGAGCCATTTGTGTTCGTGGTGAAGGACCTAGTCGTTGAACTGAATATTGACACATTTATTTAGCTGTTTAGAGTGGAGTGAAATATAGTCATTTAACACTTGAATCATATGCAAGATTGGAGAGAAACCAATATTCAATGTATTGAACACTGAGTTTATTTTATTTCTGTCATTTACATCCTAAAAAACAAAGTTGCCTTATTATATGGAGGAAGCATTTATGATGTCAGGATGTGGTAAGATTTTGGAGGGTGTGATAGTTTCTCTTCTCCCCCCTTCTCTGTCTTATTCTTACAATGAAAATAGAGCTTCCCAGTATGGTCATAATTACATTACCTATCTTTTTCTTATTGGAGAAATTTTCATCCTTCTTTCAGAAAATGTTACTCTTAGGAAAGTACATAGTTGAAAAATTAGTTGTACATGTCTAGAATATGTGGATATGAGGAAAATGTATTTAAAGCTCAGAAATTCTACCATTTGAGTTTTTGACAATACATTATCTAAAATGGACTGATGTTTTTTGAAATTCTACTTGGAAAGTTTGCAAAGTAAAATGAAACTGATGAGACTGAATAGGTATTTTTTTTAAATTATGCAAGAGATGATTTATTTCCAAGTGTTTAGATATAGCTATTTAGGTACAAGCAATGCACATATTACCTGTATTGTAGAATATACACAGTATTTTCATAAAATTGAGATTCTTTTAAAATCAGTAATGCTTACATGTGTTAAGAAAAGTAATTAAGATGGCATGGTATAAAAAAATTCTTCCTCCGATTGACCTTTCTGTTAGTTACTAACTTCCTTTTGATTGGG
This sequence comes from Dasyprocta punctata, assembly GCA_004363535.1. Lineage (NCBI taxonomy): Eukaryota > Metazoa > Chordata > Mammalia > Rodentia > Dasyproctidae > Dasyprocta > Dasyprocta punctata. The sequence goes on along the minus strand of RJWM01010461.1, from coordinate 132 downwards.
TTTACATTTATTTGAGGTTGTGTATCTTTAGTTCTAAACATGTGCCCCTTCTTCATAAGTAATAAGTAGCTTGAGCGGAGATTGGTGAGAATTATTCACTATGTTCTTTTTTTTTTTTTTTTTTTTTTTTTT
>RJWM01010460.1:0-63316 GCA_004363535.1 Dasyprocta punctata | reverse complement strand
TGAGACTTTTATAAGTAAATGGTCACGACTTGAGACCATACTCATAAGTGAGAGAAATCAAACCCACATGTGTAAATACCGTATTGACTCCCTAGTGTAAGAAACTGAAACAGTATATATGATCCAAAATCTGTAATAAATACTATGTAAAGGTAAAAAGCAGCTCGAAGAGCAAAAGTAATTGGGAAGGGAAAAGGGAGAAAGAGAAAAGGAAAAAGGAAAAGATATAAATCTGTATATATGTATATGTAAGATAACTAAAATGAACACATTGCTGAATGTATTTGTTATTGAGAAAGAACAATGAATACTCATATGATTGGATCAGTTTTACATGTCTATATCTGTTAATGTAAGTAACCATTTTGAAGATAACAATACGCAGTATTGCAACCATTGTCAAGTTTCTATCATCCTGTTTTGTAAACCTGCAATGTTACTGTTGTGCATTTACTTTAGTCGTTTGTCTCTTTTGCTTGTTGTCTTTGTTACATATGTCTTTGTTTTTCTTCTTTGCTTAAATAAAAAAAAACAAAGAATATGAAAAAAAAAAAGAAATTTCCATTCAGATAAGAAAAAGAGAAGTTGAACTGTTACTTGGAACTAAAAACTTAGCAGCAATCATACCAAATAACTTCTCTCTCCAGGGAAAAAGGCCATTAAGGCTATACAGCATCCCAACTTCAACAGCTGCAACACAGAAAATGAAATCAAGATCACCTGTAGGCAGATATATTGTCTTTTAGGAAAGGCACCTAAGAAATTATATGTAAATAGTTTTAGGTCATTACTTTGTTCTTTTAATTCAGAGTGTTTTCAAGATTGACAAAATACTATGCAGATAATATACAGCCATAAAGAAGTCAAATCATTTAAATATTTTTTTCCTTACTCCTATTTGATACAGCAATGTATACAGCAATGTATATTCATTAGCATTGTCTATTCAATGTATATTCACACAATTTTTATACCTGATTTTAACATTAAACTAAAGTCACAGTTTTTTCTTGGCTTAGTTTCTGTTCTTTGGTTCCTTGGGAAATAATCTGCTCCACAATTAAATTCTTCCTGTTTCCTGCCTTCTCTTTTTAAAAATCACAGATTTGAAAAACTGCCAGCCATCCAGAAGTAGATTCTCCTTTGGTAGATCATGCTGGCATAACAAAGCAGCTTCCCACATGGCCCTGAAATAACAGATCATGTGTTCTTTAGAGGGCAAACACCTAAGGGGCTGTATTAAGATTCTTAAAATCTTAGAATGGTAGTAGCAAATATTTACTAATTGTGCATTGTAGAGTTAAATGAGGCCCATGGAGATTTTCCAGTGCTTTTGATGACTTGCCTCAGTATTTTATGCACTGTGAATCTTGAGGACTCGAAACTTACCCTCTTTTTGATGATAGGTAATATGATCCAACTCTTCCTTTTTTAGAATTTTCCCAAAGGTTTTTTGAGAAACAGAATGAAAGAAAATGGTGATGAACTCTTGATTATTGGTCAGGAACAGGTGGTTGACATTTCTACCTGTGACCCTTCTCAGATTAAGTCCTTTTATGATGTCATGTATGCAGTTTGGCTTTGAAGTATTTTAAGAACAGTATTTCATAAGAAGAGCAGTTTTTATTTATTTACCCTCTGATGACAGGAAAGAAAATTGCCTTCACAGTTTGAAAATCACTGATCTAATCCATGTGCCTCTTTCCTACCCTTCCTTTCTCTTCCTGCTTTGAAAGCCTATGTGAGATTGTTTGCTAGAGTATATTTCCTGATGTTTTATATTGTTTGTGTCAAATGTGTACAGCAGTGTGGCTTCTGTCATTTCTTAGAGGATTCTACTATATTTCCAGTAACTGAAAGGTGAAGATAGGGTCCTCTTCCAAACTCATAATCAGAATTTAAATTTATCACTTTACTTCATACTTGTAGAACAGTAGTTTCCTTATAGTATTTAAGTGTACTTTTGATTATTCTTTTCAAATGTACATTAATAAATTAAGCTATTTTTAAGTTGACTGTAGCAGTATATGCGTGTAATCCCAGCAGTAGGGAGGTTAAGGCAGGATGACTGTGAGTTTGAGGCCAGCCTATGGTACAGATTGAGTTCAAGGCCAGCCTGAACTATATAGTGAGATCCTATCTCAAAAAAGAAAGTAAAAAGGAGAGGAAGGGGGGAAGAGGGAGGGGAAATGGGGAAGGAGGAGGAGGAAGAGGAAAAAGAAAGAAGCGGGAAGAAGAATCATTGGCAACTTTTCACCTGAATTCGGTTATAAAAAATTAAAAGAATAAACCCATCCAGAAATGCAGGAAAAATCTGCATATAAGATGTACATGTTTCTCACGTTTTTTTCTTGTGCTGGACTGATTCACAGCCTGTTGATTGCCAGATTTAGAGAAACAAGGACAAAAGAGAAACCGAGTATTTTTCTCAAGCCAGTTTGTTGATTGTCATCTAATACAGTGATCTTAACAGTTGAAATTCTAGGCATTAAGTGTGTTAAAATAGGATTAATAAGAAAAGTATGGAATCTTACGGTAAAAGTACACATGGAAAAACTATTTATTATTTTAAAAGTGCCTATCATCCACATAATTCTTTTTTACCCAACTTACTTTGTGTTTCTAGCTGTTTCTATCTCTTTCTCAGACGCGTGCGCGCGCGCGCACACACACACACACACACAGCTTTCCTAGCAGCCAAGGAAGAATTCTGACTAATGCTTATTAGGGAAAAGCAGATATATGTAACAATTTAAAAATTATTGGTGTTAGCTGGGCATGGTGGTGTATGCCTATAATTCCAGGACCTGGGAGGGTGAGCGGGTTGACGCATTGCAAGTTTGAGTCCAGCCTGGTCAACCTAGTAACTTAGCAACTGTAACTTAGTAACTGTCTTAAATAAAAAACGGATTGAGAATATAACTCAGTGCAAAGGCCCCAGGTTAAATTCCCAGTACCGCCCCCTCAAATTATTAACTAATTAATTTTTAAAATGAGTGCAAGGCGTAAAAAAGCATGTTTTCGTACTTGGGCATATTTGAGAGTCTCTTTTTTTAATGACATTTTTCTAAAATAAATGGTAATATTTGTACTCTCAGTAGTGAAGTGTATTTTCTTTGACCAAAACTTCACTTTGGGAGGCTGAGGCAGGTTGTGCTTTGAGAGACTGAGGCAGGATGATCACAAGTTTGAGACCAGGCTGGGCAATATAATGATTTAAAATAAAAATAAGAGCTGGGCACGGTGGTACATGCCTATAATTCTAGCACTCAGAAGGCAGGAAGATTGCTGAGTTCAAGACCAACCTGGGCTATAGTGAGTTCAAGATCAGCCTAAACTGCATAGACCTATCTCAAAAAAAAAAAAAAACCACCAGGCTGAGAGACTGAGAATGTAAGTTTAGTGCAAAGACTCTGGCTTCTATCCCTAGTACCTTAAAAACAAAACAACAACAAAAATAGTTGCTAAGTGTGATTATCTTCTTTTAGGAAAAATTGCTGGGAGCAGAAATAACTGAGTTTCACTTTTTCTTCCAAGTGAATGTATGTTTTCCTTCCTAATCTGGGCAAGCCAAAAGTTGCGTATAATAATGACTTGGTCATTTTAAGGAGTGCGGTAGCTACCTTGCCTGCATGTTGTGGAATGGAATGACAAGGAATCTCCCTAAGAGGCTGTGCTGGATTCATCTGGGAAAGAAGTCACCTTACCCATTTTATATGGAATTGGTATTTTGTTTGTACAGGATCTTTCTATATAGTTCAGACTGGCCTTGAACTGGACTCAGTGTTTGAACAATAGGTCATCTAAAGATCATCATTTAAAATTTTAAAAAGTAAAGGTTTTTATTTGTAAAATACATCTCTTCTCTAAATTGGAATCACTAATGAAATCATCAAGCTGCAAACCTTGTGTTGGTTTTGACTAGCATTTTCCTGAACTTCTTTCAGCTTGTATTGAAAATAGATGACATATTTCAATCCAAGAGAGGAAAGAAGAAGGTAAAGTTACACCCTTACACTGGGAAGGAAGTACCTCTTTCAAAAGGTAAGAGTTGTAATTGTTCCAGCTACCTACAGGTGTCAACATTTGAGGGGAGAATCCTTATAAAACTTAATGTCTGAAGTGAATTATAATTTTTGATTTATTTTCCTCTTAGTGCAACTTTAGTATAAACTTCTTTAGGATAAGGAGTCATTTATCCAATTTCTTTCATTTAGTTCTATCCCAAATAGTAATAAGTGTTGGGTGAGTAAATAGATGAAAGAATCATTATGAGACCAGTGAGTCTAATTTTCATTGGTAGTTTGAGTGATTGTTGTTGGGAGCCGTTGAAGCTGGAAATTGACTTAGGGCATGACCTAGACAAGATCATTCCAAGAACAAAGAGAGCCTAGGGCAAGTCATGTAAAGATGCTACTTCAGCCTAGAGAACGCCTTGCCCCAAGGCAGCCTTAGCGGAGGGTTACAAGGACAGCAGGGTGTCATATGACATTAGGTTGCTAAAAGGTATAAATAAACGCCACTACACTGAGGGGTAGTTCCTTTCCTCCCATCAGGAGGATAAGGGCTCCACCTGACTCCAGCTTTGTGTCTGTCTTTATTTTCTTAGCCTCTCGCGGTCCTTCACCCCAAGAACCTCAGGAGCCGCGTGGGTCGCGGCAATTGTTTTGTAGTCCTACTTTGATTTATAGTCATTCGCCAGTGTAGACTCTTTCAGTAGAGAAATTAAAATGTTAGGTATACATAGACTGGAGGTATGTAGTACTCAATTTGTAGTCATAAGTTCATAAGTTGTAAGTTCTATATTGTAGATGGTTAGATAAAACTTGTATTACCCTGCCAACCATGGTGACACATGCCTATAATTCCAGTACTTTAGGAGGCTGAGGCAGGGAGAATCACAAGAAGTTCAAACCCAACCTGGCAATTTAGTGACCTAATGAGACCTGTTTCAAAATAAGAAATTTTAAAAAGGGGATTTTAAAAAAGTTCAGTGTAGATGTCCTGAGTTCATTTCTCAGTGTCACCAAAAAACCCTTATATTTCCTCAATTAATAAACTTTTAATATTTATAGTGAATAGATTTTCATAAAAAGTCATGAGGGTTTGGGATGTAACTTGGTGGTGGAGCACTTGCCTAGTATTCGAGATGAGTTGGATTTGATTCCCAGCACTGCAAAAACACAACAAACAAAAACAAGTCATGTGAGAGTCTAAGCTTTTTTGGCAAAAAATATGTGGAATTTAGCAATTTTTATTTATAAGGCTAGTAAGTGAGAAACAGTGGCCAAGTCATACTAGAGGAGAATATTTCTTTTGCAGACTTCTAAAGGTAGAAATTTTTAAATTTTCCCTAAAAATCTGTTCTATGTTCTAACAACTTCCTATATGAAAACTAAAGTCCTATTTCAATTTAGACTCTGTTTTTACTCTGACGATTGTGTTTAGTCACAGCACCACAGACAACAAAATCCACTTGTCACTATTTTTAATGTGAGCTTTCAGATTTTTCAAAAGCACTTTAAAAATAGGGTTCAGTCATCTCCTTTGGGGAAGAAACTTCTAGTTGTGCTGGCTATCTCACGTCTAACACTAGGAGTTAGGCAGCGACTTAAATTCACAGGCAGAAGCTAAGCCAGACGAGGAAGCATACCTTCCCATCAGGGATGGTGGTTTCACCGTCTGATCATTTCCTGTCACCAACAGTGACTCTCAGTTTTTCTCATAAACCTTGATTTTTGTTTTTAGCAGTTTACTGCCTCTTCTCAACAAGGATATTATCAAAGATTTTTGAAATTTGTATAACTCAGAACTAGATACAGAAAATGAGATCTGTACAATATATTGTCTTGGATTCCTCCTGATGCATTATTTCTAACCTTCTAAATAATCCTATGTGACAGATAATATTGTCACCTGTTTATAGATAAGGGAATTAACTATAAATTACTAATTATGTAAAATATCAAGACACTGGGGCAAGGACAAGTACTTGTAAAACATCATTTCTCTGAATTAACAGCATTCTTTGTGTGCATGCCATATGGATTAGGATTTTAGTAAATTTGCTTTAAGAAGATTTTTTTTTAATGAGACAGGGTCTCATTATGTTGTCTAGGCTGACCTTAAATTCCTGGGCTCAAATGATTCTCCTGCCTCAGCCTCCCAAGTAGCTGCATTTATGACCTCATGCCACCACACCTGACTAAAGACTAGGTTTTGAACAGTCATATCCTTCAAAAAAAAAAACAAACAAAAAAATCCCCCCCAAAACTAAATCATTGTTGAAAAGGGAAAAAAACATTTCAATTGCCAAAATTGCTGATTTCTAGTACCTAAGAAGAAAAAGAAAAAGTAGTAGTTCTCACAGTATAGCTCTTCCCTGAAAGTTTTCTCCCACTTTGTGTCACTCAAAGAAAATAAGCCTTTACCCAGCCTTCGTGACCAAGTAAACTCCTCCAAGTAACCAGAGGAATTTTTCTCATGCCTGAGAATTCCTGACTCCATTGTGACAGTTCTGATTTCATGTTCCTCCTTAAGTTTTATCCATTCATTAACAATGCCTAACAGAAGTAGATGATCATATATGCCTATCAGTACGTTTCCTGAGTATATTTCAACATAAATATTTCTTAATTTTTAGTTTGCACGTATGGCAGAATGATTTATTGCCCTTATTGAATTCTGTCATATTTTTTAGTTTTTACTTTTTCTTGTTTGTTTTTTGTTTTTTGTTTTTAGAGACAGGGTCTCATTGTGTAGTTCAAGCTAGTCTTGAACTCACTATGTAGCCCAGGCTGGCCTTGAACTCTCAGCAATCCTCCTCCACCCTGGCCTCCGAAGTGCTGGGATTACAGGTGTGCTTCAGCGGCCCTGGCTTTGTTTTCAGACATTTTATTAGCTCCTAAGAGATACCTGCTGCTAAGTGTAGAAATACTTTTTGTACCCAAATAGTCACATTATTCAGACTTTGAATGCCCTCCATTTTTACAAAGCTTTCTTTCAGTATCAACACATAGAGATTCTCATAGCTATACAGTATTTCAATATATGGATGGTAAAAAATTTTATTGAGTCTTGGAATATAGCTCAATGAGGCCCTCAATTCGATTTCAGACCTCAAAAAATTTTTTTGTATTAGCTGGTTGTTTCTAATGTTTTATTTAGCCTATGAATATTTAAATTGTCTATGGGTAAAGATACATATATCTCTTCAAACAGTATTGTAATATGTATCCTACTTAGATCTTTTGCTTCAGCCTCTGAGTGATGGGATTACAATTGTGCACTGCCACACTCAGCTTCCAGCCCTTTCATTAAACTTTTTTTGGGCGTGTAAATTGTGTGCCCAGAATTATGATACAAAACACTCCCTCATTGGTTTAGGGTATTGCTTACTGGTGGAGTAAATGCTTAGCATTTGCAAGGCCCTGGATTCAGTCCAAGCATCAGATAAACAAATACCTAACATGTATTGCTTGGATCCTGTGTCCCCGCAAGGCCCCATATAATTTGGACGGGGCTGAGTCTGGCATTCGTGATTGGTTTGTTGTCTAGCGCTGGGATTAGCGGTGTGAGTGCTGCACCCGCCCAGGGGTGGAGCCAACGTACAGAGTAAGGGCGGGAGAATGCGTGTCTCTTGCCCTCTCTCTCTCTCTCACCGGGTTCTGGAGCCTTGCTGTTTGGTGGTAGCCATGAATGGCTGTCCTGACACGCCATGCTGCCTTGGAGCCAACTAAGTCTGGGCTGAAACCCCCAAGAAACTGTAAGAAATAAACCTTTCCTTCCCTAATTTTGGGCATCAGGTATTCTGTCTCAGCAACCAGTGAAAAGTAACCAAGACATAACAATTCCTTGTAAAAACAGCATAGACCTTTATCCTCAGGATACTTAAAATCTGATTTCAGGAAATAGGAACAAAACAAATCATTATTAGAACTACAAGAATTCATAGTAAAGGAGGTATCAGTATGGGCTCATAGGAAGGTAGAGGTATCATAGAAGAGGTGAAATGATACTTCATTACTTGGTAGCCAAGTGTGGTGGTGGGCACCTATAATCCCAGCACTCTAGGAGGCTGAGGCAGGAGGATTGCATGTTTAAGCCCATTCTGGGAAATTTGGCAATTTAGTTAGACCTCCTCTCAAAATATGTAGGGCTAATGCTGTAACTTGGTGTTCAATTCCAGTTTCACAAAACAAAAATCTTAACTTGATACTTTGTTTCTCAAAGCTGTAGTCTGGCTATGTTCAGGTTTTTGTTAAGCAATTTAATATCCTATTTTAATACTTTGTATACAGACAAGATTTGGAAGTCAAACTAGAATCTATCCTGAGCTAGACTTCATAAAACTAGTCTAAAAGGTGGTTAATTTTCTTTCTTTCTTTTTTTTTTTTGTACCAGAGATCAAACTCACAACCTCACACTTGCCAAGCAGGTGCTTATGCTTCTGAGTTAAACCCCTGGCCCAGAGGTGGTTAATTTCTAGAATTAGGATCAAAGGAGAGCTGAGGAGTGAGGTAGAATGTGGAAAGGTGTTAGAGCAGTTTCTTCTCTGAGTCTTTTTCTGTAGGTCACTTTCCAAAGCTCCAGTTACTAGTGGTAACTGAGACTTGAAAGTATTAAATGAAAATCATAGAAAAAATTCATAAATTTTAAATTGGGCAGAATTCTTAAGTAGTATGGTGAAATCTTGAGCACCATGTTCTGTTCCTTCCTGATCAGGACATGAATCTTCTCTTTGTCCAATTCTCCACCACAGAGCTAAGATTCTGTACACCTATTAGTAGCTTGGTTATCAGATCAACTGTCACTCTCTCAAGTGACCCTTATATAGTGGCTAAACGTTACAGCACAGTGCTTGCATCTTTTCCCTCACTTTCATGTCACATAAGCATCATGTCATCTTACATCATCGCCGTAAGATTTTGAGAGAGAGACCATATTCACATAACTTTTATTATATTGTCATAATTGTATATATTTTTAATTTCTTGCTGTACCTAATTTATAAATTAAATTTTCTTATAGGTATGTATGTAAATGAAATAGATAGATAGATAGATAGATAGATAGATAGATAGATAGATCTAGCCACAGTTTCAGGCATGTAGTGGGAATCTTAGAATATACCCTCTCAGGTAAGAACAGTTGTATTCTCCACTGTATTCTCTTTTGACAACTACTGTAACTTGACATAAAGAAATGGCTTAGAATCTTTCTTCTTCCTTGTACCTAGTCCCTGGGCCTGTGGAGGGTTTACTTTGTACTCATCTTCAGGTATTTCCTACTGTTGAACAATACAGATGGAAGCTCTTCCTCTCTTTGCAGGTGAAACCAGTGGGAATGAAAGTGATGGTGAATATCTGCCAAAGAGTGAGTGAGTCAGTGGGGCTGCTCCCTTTCTCATGATGTTACTGGTTATGGGTGGAGTGGCTCTTGTCTTTGTGATTAAGCCTGTTTTTCCCTGCAAGAAGTTTCATTTAGTAGGTCATTTCTTCATTTTTTGAATCTGTTGAGATTTGGGAAACTAGTACACCAGTAATTGTTTGACAGAATTTTAAATCTCTCTAATGGATGGAGGCCAACCAGTATGGCTCTAAGGATGGGGTGTTCTTACAAGAGCAGCACAGAGCTGCATGTCCAGACACATATTCAGTAGTTTTGTGGCAGCCAAATAGAGTATATGAATTACCCTCTGAGACAAATACTTTCCATTTAATATCTGATTTGTCATAGTAACTCAAGTATAGTGACTTTGAGTTTGAAAAAGGAAACGTTTAGTAAAGAAAAAGAAAAAAAAACATATAGGAACTGAGTATGTAGCTCAGCGATCAATGGTAGAGTGATTGCCTACCATGTGCAGAGCCCTGAGTTTCCCAGCACTGGGAATAAAAGAGGAGCAAGGAAATATTACCTGTTTTTATTAATAGGCAGTTATAGTCCAGTGTATTGTGCTGTCCACTTTGTGTTAGAAAATATATTTCTGGCTGTACTCATCCAAGCACTTCATGGTGCTCTATACCTTCATCTAATGAATTGTCACAGCAAGTTATTTGCTTCCAGTTAAATACCTAACATACTGATGGATGAAAGAGTAGGAGACATGAATTATCTATGCTGAGTCCAGGACAGTTCCAAATCTGATACTCTGTAATCTTCTGACTAATAGTCTTGTGCTTATTTCACTGGCCTGAATTGCTTCAGATGTTTAATTCAGTAGCCTGACTAAAGGTGAAACTTAAAGCATCATCAGGTTCAGTCTTGATGTGTGAGGATGACTATTTTAGTGTTAATGCTAAGGAGAAACAAGATCTAAAATTGTCTCGACTTGAGCTTAACCCTTTGGGGTAGCTAAAGCTTTGCCTGGAGCACTAAATATCCTGAATAATTCCAGGGAGCCATTCCTCTTTGTATTTTTAAAGTATTTTTAGTATTTTGAGCCATAATTAACTTTTTTTGAGAAAGAATGCATCATATCTCAAAAACAAAAAACAAAACAGCAGAGAATGAGTCTCTCCTGGTCAGTGACTCAGAATGACACATAAATAAATCTCTGAAACATGTTTAAAAAACATGCTTCCGTGGTTTGATTCTTTTTAAGTAATAGTCAGTTAATAGCTATCTTCTTCCACTTCATTTTCCCCATGAGTTTAGCATAGTTAACTGATATAAGTATATATCCATTATTAGTAGCATTTACCAAGGAGAGAAAGGAAAAGCACAGTGTAAAGATAGTTTTTGGTTTAATTTTATCAAAAATCACCTCTTTCTCTATAGACTCTGTTTGTTTTTCAAATTCTGACCTCTCCCATGATTTCGTGACATTCCCAGCAGTGGTATCTATTGTTAGTCCATTGCATTTTTCAAGCCTTTTCTTGTATCCTGTTGTGCTGCCATGAAAGATGGGATAGCATGGAATGTGTGTTGGGCATACATAGTGTATCATTTTGGGGCATGGAATCCCAGGCCCACTCACTGCTGGTTGGAGGTGGATTGAACCTGGACATTTGTGAGGACCTATACTTGTCCCCTGAGTGTTTCATTGCCCAAACAGGTAAGTGTGTGAAGCAGATACTGGTTAGTCAGCATTCATTCAGCAATGACTGTGTGAAGATTACTCTTATATAGGTCATAACCTCTAAGGCAAAAGGAAGACAGCACCACAGGGGAAAATTTTACTCTGTGACTTCATTACAGATCGCCATAAGCGCTTAGCACAACTGCTGCAGCCTTCCAAGAGGAATCCTCACTACCAGACCTTGGAGCGGGATCTTATTGAACTGCAAGAGCAGCAGTTGTTTGAACTTTTTGTGGTGGTGTCTTTACAGAAAAAGCCATCAGGAATAAGCTACATTCCCCAGGTCATACAGCAGTTCCCTAGCAAGGTAGGCTCAAGGAAGCCAACAGGCATTCAAGAAGGTTCCTATATGTGTATGTTTGCTTCCTTTCTTTTTATTTACTGTTACCTCAACAAACTTTGCCCTATACTGTAGGATCTGGTTAATGACTTTGACAACATCTTATGTTAGAGATAAGCTGCCCCAAAATGGAGATAGGGAAAGAAAAAGTTCATTCCTTAAATGTGTTTTATAGTTTTGGCTATACCATTTAGTAATTTTGTTTTGCATTTAATAATATTTAGCAAATTATAAAGTCTCAATTGTCCTATCCCTAATTAGGGAAAGAATAAATGTGGTAGAATATGGTAATGATTTACATATGGACTCTGAAACAGCACTCTGTGTCAGTGACTTATTTAGCACTGTGACTTTGAGCAGTTGCTTAACCTTTCTGTGTCTTGGTTTTTTCATTTGTAAAATGGGAATAATCATAATAGTACCTACCCCTTTGAACTGTAGTAAAGGTAATATGGGCTAAATGTAGATAGGGCCCTTCAAACAATGTCTGGCATGTAGTAATCTCTGTATAACATTTTCCATTGTTAGTAAGTATTTAATGAGATAATATGTGTAAAGTACAGCATGCAGTTTCCTGACACAAAGTATGCACTTGATAGATGGTGGCTGCTATTATTACTATTTTATTTGTTTATTTATTTACTTATTTGTGGCACCGGGGATTGAACCCACAGCCTTGCACCTCCCAGACAGGCGCTTAAGCCACTGAGCCAAACTCCCAGCCCTAGTTTTTTTTGAGGCAGGGTCGCATTATGTAGCCAGGCCGGCCTTGTGCTCATGTTGTACCCCAAGCCAGCCTCGAACTCACAATGCTCATCTTACCTAGGCCTCCCAAGTGCTGGAATTAAAGGCGTGTGCCACCACGCCCAGCATGGCTATTACTTGATTCACTGTATCTTTTTCAAAGACTCATTAATTTAATCAAATATTAAAATGCCTACTGTTTGCCAGATTTAGATAATAGGAGTACAACTGAAAAAAGATTTCTTTTTGTTTATTGTTTGTTTGTTTTTGTCACAGGATCTTGCTATGTAGTTCAGGCTAGGCTTGAATTCACTGTGTAGCTCAGGCTGGCCTCTTGCCTCAGTTTCCCTGATGCTGGTATTGTAGGTGTGTGTCACCACACCAGCAAAAAAGATTTTCTTAAAGTCTCACCGATCTTACTGAGTCTGTGAACAGACTGAGCCCATCAACTTGTGGGCTTGCTTGCTTGCTTGCTTTCTTTCTTCCCTTTCTTTCTGTTTGTTTACATAGTGTTTTGTAAAAAATAATGTCAATATTTATTGTTTCTAATGTTTGAGAATTCGTTTTGGCATTTGGGGAGATAACTGACATGCAGGGTCATGGATTGGATCCCCAACACTGCATAAAACAAATCAAATTTCACACAGAAGTTTGTGTTTCATCCTCCTGAGAAACTGGAAAGACTACCAATGCTTAGCTCACATTCCTGAGTGTCAGGAATTTGCTGATGCTGAGTAAAGATCAAGACTTCATGGGACAGTGCAGTTGCATAAGGTTGCTCACTAAGAAGGACCTTGTGCTTGAGGTTTAATTTTTTGTGGTCACCATCTTGAAATGCTTAATAATTTTATCTTTGAATTTGTGTTTTGTATTTGAAGTCCTATGGGACTGGGGCTTCTACCAAGTTTCAGTACATACATGGTGTTGCGTCCTGCTGCCCCTCTGGGATGACTCTTCTAGTTTTCATGGTTCCTTTGGCCCTGTTTGGCTTCCTTTTCATCCCCACAGAGTGACTGCTGCCACTTTCTGTCTTTGGCAGGGTCTTATGCACTGACAAGGGAAGCTTGAGCTCAGGCAAGCATTGCCCTACAGCATCTCCAGGCAAGGCAAGGGGACAAGGGGACAACTCTCCCTGCTCTACTGGTACTGCTCTATGTGTCTAGTGGATGACACAGTAGACAAAAAGCCTTCCCACCACCCTCAAGCAAAGGACCAAGCACATCACTGTTCAAAGCTGTAATCCAGGAGGTTGCCAAATTGCTGTGGGTTGAAATGATGGCCATATGGGAAGGGGAGATGCCACGCTTAACTTCCACATCTCCAGTCAGCCCTGTATCTTAGTTCTGCTGCTGGCCATAGAGGAAACCGAGCAGCTGGCAGCCACTACTGTACCAGATTGGAGGTTCAGGCCTCTGGTAAGGGGTGCTTGAGCCCAAGGGAAAGAGACGTTGAATAGCAGATAAAAACTCATTATAGCTTGAAAAACCACAGAAGCAGGAAAATGTTTTATATTTTTTTATATTTCATTTTTTTCTTTTTGAACAAGAACCTCACATTTTCATTTTGCTCTCTGCTTAGAAAACTATATGGCTAGCCCTGGGCAGGCTTGATTCCTTTAAGTAGGAGCATTTATTCATTTCTCAGCTTATTATTTGTACTACTTCTCACTTAGGTTACTTCCTCAACCACTTTAGGACTTTGTATTTATAATCCTGTTACATGTTTCACTAAAAAGTTAGCGAAACACAACGTTACTGTAATCTAAAAGACATTTCCTGCATAGACTCTCATTTTTGTCAGTGTCTTCATCATTTCTTCAGTAAATAAGTAAGTTTAATTTCTCATAAACTCCTCAGTTTAGCTGAAAGTACAGTGTCACAGCATTGTTTGGTAAAAGGAACTTATTTGGTAAGAGGAGCTTAATTTTTTACCTGGTTTTGATTAGTTTTACAGTTGGAGAAGGGAAAGATAAGCCTGAATTCATAGCCTCACAACCATGTAAGGACACAGTAGTGATTCAGGAATGTCTCCAAGTAAGCTGCTTACCATCTCTGTGCCTCAAGCATCCCTCAGTTGGATGGGAGTGATCCTGTTGAGCCTCTTTTGGCTTAATGTTGTAGAAAAGCTTGAATGAAGATGATTGTGAATCATTTAACACTATAAAAGTATAGACTGTGGGCTGGGCATGGTAGTACACATGTGTAATTCCAGCACTCAGGAGTCTGAAGCAGGAATGCCTTGGGTTTGAGGTCAGCCTGAACTGCCTAGTGAGACCCTGTCTGAAAAATATGTACATAGACTGTAATACCCCTAAAATTTTGTTAGATGTTTTTGCTTGGTGGGAGGTGCTGGGGATCAAACCCAGGGGCTCACACATTCCAACATAGCAGTGTACCACTGAGCTACACCTCCAGCACTCATACTAATTTTATGGGTTTTTTTCAATTGTTATTTTATTAGTACATGTTTGTAGTACACAGTGATTACATTCTTTGTGGGAAGTTGGTACATGCGCATGACACATTTTAATTCTTTTTACATCCCTTTCCCCTCCTCCCTCTTTCCTTCTTCTCTTGGTGCTTTTGTGTTTGTTTTTTTTAAGAGCTTAATATCCAAGAGACCAAGAATGGCTGTATTTTTATTTCAAAAGGTAAACAATCAATCATTTTATTAATTATCTTAAAGCAATATGATAATTAAAGTTGTGTGTTTGTCTTTATACAGGAGAGGTCATACTAATTTCTGAATGTCTTAGTTGAACTAAATTTAGATTGTCTTTTAAAGTATAATACTACACTTACACAAGTGTCTTTCATGCTAAAATTTTACAGGAAGCTGCAAACCAGTAATTAGGTAACAGAGATTGTATGCTAAGGGAGATGATTATATGTGGGGTGAATTCTAAAAATAGTAACTTTTCTAAATAACATTCATCTCCTTTTTCAAAGCGTCCTTTATTATTGATCAGAGAATATCTTGAGCTAAGTTTTTATTGTCAGTAATATTAGAGATTTTATTTATCTTCTGTCCCTTAATTCATGAAATACTGGATTCCTATTTGTGAATCCTGAATTAAGATTCTACCTCTAGATGAGAAATTACTTTCAACCATCTGCCTTACACTAGATTATAGTGTCTCCACAGGTATCATTTGTGTTTAAAAATAGGTTTCCTTATTTTTAGTAGCTGTTCTTAGTACATTCTCCTTGAATTTTCAATCTTGGCTTTCCTGTTTTGCTAAGCAGTACAAAACAACACTGAGATAATCTGCTTGGGGTTAATATATACCTTTTCCCCCAAGACCAGGCTCAGTTTTTATTTTTATTCTCCATGTTCGTAGAATATTGTCAGCTGTGGTATTATCTTTTTCAGGGTGATCATGGCTATAAGCAATCAAAAGATACTGAAGAAAGACTCAAAGTTATCCCAAAATTTTGTTTTCCTGATTCAGAGGACTGGGTACCAACCTTACAACTCAAGAGGTAAATGAGCTGCTTTATCTTACTTCTCTTTGTTGAAATTGCAAAAAGAGAGAGCATTTGAGAACCGGGTAGAGCCAGGAGTAAAGCTGTGTGAACACTGGAAGATAAGGATTCAGTGAAAGAAAAGAAAGAAATAGAATTAGGAGATTTCCTATGTGGGACTCAAAAAATAAAAATACAAAATAATTTTAGTGTCAAAGAAAACAATTTTGAGAGTCTGTACAGTTTTCCAGTTCAGTAGAAAAAAATAGTTCCACTTTACATAAAATAAGAAACGGGACAAAGTGGACAGAAGAAGAAAAAAAAAAGACTTAAACTTTGGGGCTCTAGACCTAGAAATAGTTAAAACAGAACCATGTCCTCATCTTACTTCTCCTTCAAGTTGATAGAAAAAGCCACAGTCCAGATTGTGTGTTTCCCTGTGGAGCTTTTACAGAGGGAAAGTGTTCAGTTTGGGAGGTGTGAGTATATTGAGAAGGAAAGAATTAAAGAATTTCTTTCATGTAATTATAGGAAATTACTATTCTTATTTAATGAAACATCATTATCTATGAACTGCTTATAAATAGATAACTGCTTTATTAAAAGCTCTGTGTGTCGTATCGGCAACTCTAGAGTCTAAGGCAGGAGAATTTCCTGAACTTGTGAGTTTGGGACCTGCCTGAGCAACAGCCTAGCAAGACCCTGTCTCAAACAAAGCAAAACAAGTAAAACCCACCTGTATTTATTAATGGTGTCTTTTAGGCAGAAGAGCTTGATTAAGTGAGCTATGTCACATGCCAATGTCCTGCTGGATGGTAGTTTCAGCTGTTGTCTAAGAAGCTGTGCCTGGCCACCACACTTAGCTGCTGTCTCTCATAACCTGTTTAGTCTGATCACCTCTCCATCTCTCAGTCATCAGCATTAGTATTCTTGTGTTATGAGTTCCACTGCTAACCACATAGGCAGCTCCTTTCAAATTGGCCTGGCTGCTCTGTGGAGCTTTCCCCCCTGGGTTATATGTGCTTATTCTAGAAATAGATGAGTAAATAAAAAGCAGAAACTAGAAATCACTGGTAATTTTGTTACTTAGAGATAATCCATATAAATATTTTGGCATATTCCCTTCCGATCTTTATTTTTCGCCATATATAGATATATACAGTATTCATCATTCAAATTTATGTTTCATTGATTATTAGTAAGTTTTTTACTTGGAAATCTTTGGACCTTCCTTTTAGAAATTATTTTTGCATAACTTTTGCCCATGTTTCAAATGAGGAATTACACTTTGCCTATTAATTTTGGGGTTTTTGTTTTGCTTTTGTTCTTTCTCTTTTTTTTTTTTTTTTTGAGATAAGGTCTCACTATGTAGTTCAGGCTGGCCTTGAACAATCCTCCTGCCTCAGCCTCCTGAGTGCTGGGATTATAAGCATGTGCCACCATGCCTGGTTTCCTGCGAATTTTTGTATATTAAGGATATTAATCTTTTCCTACCACTATTGTGTATGGTCTTTCAGAATTAAATAGAAGAATCTGCCAAGGAGCAATGTCATATCAAAGTTCTTTATAGCTTAACTGCATGTTTGACTAAATCAGATACGCAACAAAAGGAAAATAGAATTAGTAGCTAGAGTAGATAAGTAAAAAAGTAAAAGAAGGCAACAGTTTATCCTGTACCAATTTTTGCTCACTCAGTACAGAATAAGATAGTCTTGGGACCTGGCCATTCCTTAGGAGGAGTGTGACAGTTTATTCAATAAAATGTCATATCATTGCCCTCCCCTTTGATCACAAAAATGACTGATACTGGACCCTGTTTTTCAGTTGTTCATTCTATGAGGAATGCCATACATGGTTATTTGGTTGTGGGTTTTTTGCTGTTGTTGTTTTGGTACTGGGGATTGAACTCACAAACTCACGCTTGTGCCGCTGAGCTAAACCCCCAGCCCATACATGGTTATCTGCATCTCAGAATAACGGTTGATTATTCTTTCAGTGAAACTTTTTCCTTTGTTTTGACTGGTGAAGATGGAAGCCGGTGGTTTGGTTACTGTAAGAAGCTCTTGGTAAGTACCAGACTTGTGCTATAGTCTGAGTTGGTCAAGAGACAGTAAAGTCAAACTGGGAAGTTCAGAATCACTGTCTAGATGAGTTGGATTTTTTTTTTTTTTTTTTGTCTTTTTGAGACAGGATCTTGCTGTGTAGTTCAGGCTGACTTTGAGCTCACTTTATGGTCTTGAATTTGTGGCGATCCTCCTGCCTCAGCCTCTTGAGTGCTGGGATTACTTGTGTACTCCACCATGCCCAGCTTCTAGATGAGTTTGAGGACTCCCAATAATCAGTATTTTAGAGGAGCTGTGTTAGCTTTATACAGTAAAAGGAAGGTGAAGTTTCGGCATGGCATGCGCCAGAGTAGAAAGTAGGGATTTAATTTTTTTGTTTACAATAAAGACATAATGGCTAAATATCAGTGTGGCTGTATTTGAAGAATGGAGTACAGTGAACCAATCAAGGGAGTGCTGAGTTACCAACCATTTTAGGGCTTTCTTCTTGTTTAGATGCCACCTCACACCTGGAGTAAATCATGCAGTCACGTTTAGTACTTTTCTCATCTTGCAGTGTTCATTGAGGATGAGACCTTAGATCCTGCTCCATGCTAAGGGAGTCAGGTGCAGTGGATGTTCTTGTAGTCCCAGCTACTCAGGGATGCTGAGGCAGGAGCATTGCCAGAACTCAGAAGTTCCAGACCAGCCAGGATGACATTGTGAGACCTCATTTGAGAGAGAGACGGGGGAGAGATATTAAACGAATATGAATAGGCCTTAATTACTGAAGACTTGTGCTGTTTGCCTGTTGTTTTCTTATAGCCAGAAGGCAAAGGAAAGCGACTGCCTGAGGTATACTGCATGGTCAGTCGCCTAGGCTGCTTCAATCTGTTTTCAAAGGTGAGTGAAGAATTTGAGTGAAAAATGGGGTCTGTGAAAGGTGTTTTTTTCCTGAGTGCTGAGAAAACTTTTCTTACATATGACTTCACTGGACAATAGACTTTACCATAGAACTTTAAATAGGTTTCCTATTGGTGGATTAGGACCACAAGCTTAAAGGCTAAACTTAGCTCTTTCATCCAGCTGACGTTGCTGCATCGTTCTTATTTTGGTTTTCTAAAATTGCCAGGTTTTTTTGTTTGTTTGTTTCATTCTTTGTCTTTTTGAGACATAGTTTCAATATGCAATTCAGGCTGGCCTTGAACTCACAGAGATCCTCCTGCCTCAGCCTCCTGAGTGTTGGGATTACAGGTGTTTACCACCATGCCTGATTAAAAATCCCAGTTTAAAGAGAACACAACCCAAACCTTGTCTCATGTGTTTCCTAGATCCCAAATTGCAATAGATAACATGGTCAGTGTCAATTTCTTTTTTTCTCTTTTTTTTTTTTTTTTTTTTTATTTATTTACTTATTTTTGAGAGTGGGTTTCGCTATGTAGTTCAGGCTGACCTGGAATTCATTTTGTAGCTCAGGTTGACCTCAAACCACCCACCCATTGTGTCAGCTTCTTTGCCCCTTCCATAGTGAAATCAGTTGATTCATGTTAGTAACTTTTTCAGGGTGTAAAGATATCCCACAGAGATAAGATGCTCTAGTGAACTTGTACTGGTTGTAGAAACTTGCCTGCTTTATTTTTTTATTTTTATTTTTTGGTGTTTTTGAGACAGGGTCTTGCTATATAGTTTAGGCTGGCCTTGAACTCACTATGTAGTCCAGGCTGTCCTTGAACTCATTTTAATTTTCCTGCCTCAGCCTCCTGAGTGTTGCAATTGCAGGCATGCACCACTACACCCAACTGAAATTTACCTGTTTTAAATTCTATTGCTGTTATGTTCAATGTGTGTACCAAATTTGGCGAGTTCTATAAAAGGATTTTTATAAGGGTTTTTGTTTGTTTTTGTTTGATTGTTTTTTTGAGACAGGGTCTCACTATGTAGTCCAGGCTGACCTCTAACTCCCAAGTGCTGGAATTACAGATGTATGCCACTGCGCCTTTTTTATGTTTTTGAATCAAGTCCATAACAAAATAACATATTTTGTGTGTGTAGATTCTGGATGAAGTAGAGAAGAGAAGAGAAATGTCTCCAGCCCTTGTTTACCCATTCATGCGAAGTGTCATGGAAGCTCCTTTTCCAGCTCCTGGACGTACCATCACAGTCAAGAGCTACCTCCCTGGGGCTGGAGATGGGGTAACTTAGCTCATTTCAAAAAGATTTGATAGCCATCAAAAAGCAGGTCTTATACCATAGGCCATTTTCCAGATGCTGAAGAGCATAGTTTCTTTCTTTAATTGAGAAGTATTTTTTCCCAAAAAGCACTGAAGAAACATTTGTTAAGATAGTTGAACCATGACCCAAGACCTAAAAATTTCTTACCCATACATAGATTAGGCCCTCTCTGTACTAAAAATTTCAATGTGATAAGTGATGATTATACATACTATCGTCAGATCAAATAAAGGATATTACTAGAAATTTACAGTACAGAAAATAAGCTACAGGATCTTGGGATTAGTAGAAGCAGCTTCACAGGCTCCCTGTGGCCTCGTAGACTTTTTGTAGTAGACCCTCTTTCTTGAATGTAAGTAGTAAAAGAATAAGAGAATCTGCTAGTGTTGTCATTCAAGGTTGTTTTCCAACATCAGCTCCCGTGAATCAAATTTTTACATTTCAGTCAATTGAACTCTGCCGACCACTGGATTCACGATTGGAACATGTGGATTTTGAATGTCTTTTTAAGTGCTTGAGTGTGTGCCATCTCATCCGGGTCTGCGCCTCTCTCCTTTTGGAGCGGAGGGTAATCTTTGTTGCCAACAGCCTAAGGTAAGAAAGAAATAAGTTAAACAGGGCTGGAGATGTAGCTCAGTGGTAGAGCACCCGGCATGCCCAAGGCTCTAGCACCACAAATAATAACATACAAAAACAAATATGCTACTTTGAACTGGTGTTTTACTTGTTCTTGCTATTTTAAAATTCAGATATATTTATAAAAATCTAGAATTAGTCTCTAATTACCTAATGCTGTAGTGACATGACTAATTCCACATGGTAACTGGTCATTTGTATTAGAGTGTAACGATGACTTTTCTTTATAAATGTACTTTCGCTTAAACTGCTGTTAAAAATTGGTACTCCCAGCCAAATGCAGTGGTTGGCACCTGTACTCCCAGCTATTGGGAGGCTGAGGCAAGATGATTGCTTGAGCCCAGGAGGAGTTCAGGGCCAGCCAGGGCAACGTAGGAAGGACTATCTCTTTAAAAAATTGTTACTGTTTTTCTACATGCACACTAATTTCTAGTTTGATGAATTACAGGGAATCTGGGTTGAGATTAAATCTTTTCAGTTAAATGAAATGGAAATTTTTAAGGGCCGGAGATATAGCTCAGTGGCACAAGCGCCTGCCTGGCAAGTACAAGGTTCTGAGTTCAATTCCCAGGACCTAAATAAATAAATAAATAAATAAAATTAAAACATTAAAAACTAATGAATATTCATGGAGTTGTGAATCTGTGAACATGAACCAGCACCAATATGTAGTTCTTTACTTAAATATTTAAAACACCCTGGATGTGTTGCTCTGTATCTGACACCATTCACTTTCTCCTCTGGCCAGCACGCTGTCAAAATGTGGCCATGCTGTGGTAGCTACACTGTATCCATTCACATGGCAGCATACCTACATCCCAGTCCTGCCAGCATCTATGATTGACATTGTGTGCTCACCTACCCCTTTTCTTATTGGAATCCTGTCATGCTCCTTACCACAGCTCCAGGACCTACCCGTTGAAGAGGTAAAAGCACTAATAAATGGTGGGATTTTAGTATATTATTAATATATTACACTGTCATAATTTTGTTTTTTTAATTTTATTTTTTGGGGGATATCTTTTTATTAAGATGAAAAAATTCTGTAGTACACATGAATCCAAAGTTATCTTGTTTACAGTAGTGAACAATGGACTCAAATTCTGAAAGGTAGGCCTTTGGTAGGTTTTCTTAAAGTCAGACAAAAATGACTCTGGGGTAATTTAAGAAATTATTTCAAAAAAACTGTTTCCGCCAGCCGTGCTGGTACATAGCTGTAATCCCATCCACTTGGAGGGTGGCGTGAGGCAGGAGGACTACACAAGTTCAAGCCCAGTCTGCACCACTTAGCAGGATCTTATCTCAATAAAGAAAAAAAAGGGGCTGAGGATGTAGCTTAGTGGTAGAGCCTCCCTGGGTTCAGTCATCAGGAATGAAGGGAGAGAGCAAGGGGAAAAAAGGAAATGAAATGAGAGAAAAGGAGGAGAGAGGAAGGAAACCTGTTTCAAATATAACACACAACAGTAAGTGTCCTAAATAAAACAAAATGTACAGCTTTGTGCATTACCTCAAAGTGAGCATTTGTATAACCCAGTATGGAGGGGAATGAAACAGTGCAGCAGTGGAGTCAGTTCCAGTACTCTGGAGTTCCCCATCTTGCCTTGTTTTAATCTGTGGTGTCCTCCCCATTCTCCATAAAAAGTCATCACTTGATTTTCCTGGTATTTATTTACTTATTTTTCTTCATAATTTTATCCTTTAGGCATGTATTCCTAAATAATGTAATTATGCATTGCCTGGTTTTAAGCTTGGTATAAGTGGATTTATATAGTAAAGGTGGTGTTTCACTGGCTTGTTTTGCTCAGCATTATGCATATAAGATTGATCCATGTTGATGAGTTTAACACTAGTTGGATCATTTTTTAAAATTAATTTTATTTTTACATTTTAGATATACATAATGATTACATTCATAGGGAATTTGTGCCTGTACAGGATATATGTTGATTCTTTTTTTTTTCCTGTTCCTCTCTCCTCCCTTCAACTCCTCTTCCCCTCCTTATTTACAGAAGTTTTGTTTCCATTTTTTCTTTCTATATCTTTTTTCCTTCTCCTTCCTTGCTTTCCCCCTCCCCTCTCTAGTTCCCCTTCCCGTTTCAACATTTTCTTCCTGATTATGTATAGCATCCCATTAATTTATTGGACCACAATTTTCTTACCCATTCTATAGTTGAGGAACATTTGAGTTGTTTTAGACTTTGGGTTATTATGAATAGTCTTACTATGAACATCCTTGTTCTTGATTTTTGGTACAAACATTCATGCAGTTTTGAGTGTATGTACTTGGTAATTGAACTGCTAGGTCATAGGATAAGCATTCCTTCAGCTTCAGTAAATAAAGTCAAACTCTTCCAAAGAAGTTGTGCCAGTTTAAACTCCAACAATGTGTGAAAGTTCCTGTCATTCTACATCCTTGCCAATACTCGTCTGTTTGTGAAATTTAGTCTTAACTGTTGAATGTGTTTTGGTATTCTAATTTAAATTTGTGTTCCTTGACTACTGTTGAGGTATGTTTTAGTGGCTATTTGAATATCATCTTTTATAAAATTTGCTGTCTGTCTTCCTACTGGACTATTTACCCTCTTGTTTATTGGTTAAGTGTCCTTTTATTTTTCGTCTTTTTTTTTTCTTTTTGCAGTGCTAGAGCTGGAATGTAGGGCCTCACACATGCTAAGTGAGAGTTCTACCACTGAGGCAAATGGAAAAATCATCTTAATTCTGACATATATATATGTTTTGTTTTGTTTTGTTGTTGGTTTACTGGGACAGGGTCTTGCTACATAGCTGAGGCTGGCCTTGAACTCATCCTTCTGCCTCAGCCTGTTGAATGCTAGCATTACAGGCATGCACCATCATGCCCAACTTTTGTTTTTTGACACATAGTCTTGCTATGTAGTCTAAGATGGCCTTAAATTCACAGTGTAGCCTAGACTGGCCTCAAACTCATAACCCTTCTGCCTTAGCATCCCGAGGGCTAAAATTAGAGGGTGCCAGCATGCCATGCTCTTTTTATATCCTAGAAGCCAGCTTCTTAGTCTGGTATTTGCCCTTTCATCTTCCAAAATGATGTTTTTAATGCACAGAAGTTTTTTCTTGTACCGGGGATCAAACTTACGACCTTGCACTTGCCAGGCAGGTGCCTGTGCCCTAAACCACCGGCCTAGAAGTTTTTGTTTTGTTTTGCATTACTGGGAATTGAATTTAGGGAGGCCTGAGCTACAAACCCAGCCCTTTTTAAAGTTTTTATTTTGAAACAGGGTTTTAGCCGGGTGTGGTGGCGCACGCCTTTAATCCCAGCACTTGGGAGGCTGAGGTAGGTGGAGCGTTGTGAGTTCGAGGCTGGCTTGGGCTACAATGCGAGCGCAAGACCGGCCTGACCTACACAGTGTGATTCTGCCTCAAAAAAAACTAGGGCTGGGAGTTTGGCTCAGTGGCTTAAGCACCTGTCTGGCAGGCGTGAGGCTGTGAGTTCAATCCCCGGTGCCGCAAAAAAAAAAAAAAAAAAAAAAAGAAACAGGGTTTCACTAGGTTGCCTGGGCTATCCTTGAACTTGAGTAGCTGGGATTACAGGGCTCCACTGCATCCCTGCTGCTAGTTTTAATTTTAATGTGGCTAAAATTATCAATGTTTTCTTTTCTTTTCCTTTTTTTAAAATATTTTTTAATTTTATTTTTTTATTTTGAGAGTGTTTCACTGTGAAGTTCAGGTTGACCTTGAATTCACTTTGTAGCTCTGACTGGCCTTGAACTGTTCAATGATCCTCCTGCCTCAGCCTCCCCAGTGCTGGAATTACAGGCATGTGCCACTGCACCTGGCATCTTTTCATTTATTGGTAGTGTTGTTTAAGGTTTTTAATATTAATTTAATGACGATATCTTCCTACAGTATCTTCTTTATTATTTTACCTCTAACTTTTGGTTCTGAATCCACCTAATTTTTTTTTTTTTGTAAAGTATATGTTAGAGGTAACTTTTTGTTGCTAACCACCTGTGCCAGTACCACCTATTGAAAAGACTATTCTTTCACCACCATTCTGCTGCAGTAACCTTTTAGGAGTCTTTTACTCTATAAATGCACATCCAGTATTTTCTTTTTGCACATACCATTATTGGTTTTCTTTTGCAATTTATTTGTTGTGTTGATGGGTTAACTTTTAAATGAGCTACAACTTTGAGTTAATTTTGTTTGAAACTGTTCCTGTTGTATGAAAGACTCAAAACTCAAAACATGCATTTTGATCTGGCAGTACCTGTTATATTTGTCTGTGGATGTCTCTAGTTGAACCTGCCTGATTCCTTTATTCCATAGGTGCTGATAGTTGATCTCTGTGCTGACAAGTTCTTACAGGAGGTGAGTGATGAAGGGAATAATTACATAATTGTTTGGGAAATATATTTCTGTGTAGATACTTGAACAGAAAATATGTGAAAGTACTTAGAGAAGATGACTCAGACAAGAATTTTAATTTCTACCCATACTTGAAATGATAGTTTCTACCCATGCTTGAATCATACAAGATTGACCTGAAAAATTTGGCTTAGGTTTATAGCTGTTTATTCCAAAGAAGAAAGAGGAAACAGAATAAATGCCATTCTCAAAATAAGTAATTAGCCCTTCAACTCCAGATGGGTTAACATAAAAGCCTCTAGTTTAGTTAAATTTAAAGGCCATTAGCTGCTTCCCAGCCACCATGAAGTAAACAGCTTTGCTCTACCATGCCCTTCCACTGTGATGTTCTTGCTTTCAAGCTACCGGACCGTGGACTGAAACTGTGAGCCAAATAAACCATTTATTTCTTTAAAAAAATTAGCTGGGTATGGTGTGCATGCCTGTAATCCCAGATGTTTGGAGGTTGAGGCAGCAGGATTGCTGTGAGTTCAAGGCCAACCTGAGCTACATACTAAGTTTAAGACCAGCTTGCACTACATCAGAAGACCTTGTCTTCCCCTACAAAAAAAAAAAAAAAATTTATTGGACTGAGGATGTAGCTTAGTGGTAGACCACTTGGCTAGCATGCATGAGACCCTGAGTTTAATCCCCAGTACCACCAAAAAACAAAACAAACAAACCATACACACACACACACACACACACACACACATATTTTTAGGTCATCAGAATCTAAAGATTAAGACAGCCACAATTTGAACACTCTTATGGTGCTTGAGTGTCTTACAGACCAAATGGATGGGGAAATACTAAGTTTTAGAAATGGTATACAGAAATATAAATTTGAATAAGATAGGGTAGGAACAGAAAAGAAGCAATTATTTCTTCTAGGTATTGAAGTAAAAGGAAAAGTTAGTAAATCCTTCTCAGCATCCCTTGATTATAAACTGTATATTGATTTGTAAGCACTGAAATACAGTATGAAAATAATAAAAAACCAGAATTGGGGGCTTATGCCTGTAATCCCGGCAGGTGGGAGGCCAAGTAAGGCAGAAGGATTGTGAGCTCAAGACCAGCCTGGACTGCATAGGGAGTTAGGCCAGTGTGGACTACATAGCATGAGACTCTTAAAATAAAAAAGAACAAGGACAAGGAGAAGAGTATGGTGGCACATGCCTGTAATCCCAGCACTCTGGAGGGAGGCAGGAGGATCAGTGGGAGTTCTAGGCCAGCCTGGGCTACCTAGTGAGTTCAAGGCCAGCCTGGACTACATAGCAAAACTTTGTCACAAACAAATAATCAAATGTAAAAAGGGAGGCGAGAGGAAGGAAGAGATAGAGGAAAGGAGAAAGAAAGAAAGTTTGTTTCTCAGGATGTTGTCTTTTTTGCAAAATTAGCTAGCTCATCACATTTCACATACTTATTTGGGAATGATCTGGAAGATATAAAATAAGACTTGTATATGAGAGATGTATAATACAAAAATGCCAGAAAATTTTATAAGATGTGTTAGTTATTTTTAAAATTATAATTTATATATAAATAGGAATTTATTTAAATATATATTTATATGTAATCATGAATTCTACTCCATGTGAGGCCTTTCTCAGAGTTCACACAAAAATCTCAATTTTTTCTTCAAGGTGTCTGATGAGAATGAAATTCTACCACCTAAACTGCAAGCTGCCTTGATGCAAATTTTAGAAGAACGAAATGAAATCTTATCACAGGAGCAAAATTTTTCACAAGGTATGAGGTAAATAGTTAAATGATTTAAGTTTAAGACAGTAAATACTTTTTTAATGCCCAGCACTCTGCATTGTAATGTTATCAAAGTAGTATTATATTTCTTGTATCTTTTTTTTTCTTTTTTCTTTCTTTCTTTCTTTTTTTTTTCCTTTTTCTTTTTTTTCTTTTTGAGTCAAAAAGTGTCTCATTATTTAGTTCACGCTGGCCTTGAGCTCACTTTGTAGCCCAGGCTGGTCTCGAACTCACAACAATCCTCCTGCCTCAGCCTCCTGAGTGTTGGGATTACAGGCGTGAGCCACCACGCCCGGCTTATTTCCTATATATTGAAAACCTTACACAGGTAATCCAGTTTCCATGCTGATCTTCAGTATGTGAGGGTCTCTTCTATTTCAGGGCCTTTGCATTACATTTATAGAATGCTATTTCTCCAGATACTCACCTGACTACCATCCTTTCTTCTTATAGGCTCATGCTCTTATGTCATTTTTCACTGAGTTCTTCCCGAGTGTGCTATTTAAAATTTCACACATTCTCCTAGTACATGCTAACCTTCTCTCCTAGATTCATTTTTCCCTTGACTTGCATCACCATCTGATGTGCTAGAGAATATATGTTCTATGAGAATAGTGGCTTCATTTTTTTTCTTTTTCTCCTGCATTTTTAATAGTATCTGCCTCCTTCTTAGTAGTATTTGTTGAATAAATGGGCCAATAATACTTATTGGATGCTTACTCCATAGCAGGCATTATGCTAACCATTTAGCATACCTTTTATTTCATCTTTGTAATATCCTTTGAAGTAGGTATTGTTATTTAATCTCCACAGATAAGGAAACTAAAGCTGTTTACTGATGGGGAACAGTTGAGAAGGAGCAGATATAGAGGAGAAAAAAAAGTTTCATTTTGGCTGTTAAGTTTGAGATACTAATTGGATGTCCAGTATTTTGCAGAATCCAACTAGAGATGTTAAGTAGGCATTTATATATGTTCATTTCAGATTCAGAGGAAAGATTTGGGCTAGTGATACACAATTAGAAATTGCTAGTTTAAAGTTGTGGGACCAGATGAGTTGACCTGATAGAATAGTACAGGTAGGAAAAACAAAGGTTTAAGGATTAGGCTGTGGGTTGGTTGGGGATAATCTGGTTAGATTTCCACCATTTGGAGGTTGTGAAAAAGAGAAGGATTTACCAAAGGAGACTAAGAAGCAGCTAGAGAAAAACCACGAAAAGATGGAGGAAGGGACTGTAAAAACAGTAGTATGGGGAAGAGACATTAAAAATAAATAAAAAACAAGATGCAAAATCACAAAAGCCGAGTACAGAAAGTATTCCATGAAAGAAAGAGTAAACATTCCTGCCCAAGATTGCAAAAAGATTAAGTAAGATGAGTACTGAAAATTGATCAGTAAAATTTGACAATGTAAAGGGGTTTGAAGGCCCTGATAATAGCAGATTTGGTGGAATGGTAAGAACATGAGATTGGAGAGGATTCAAGAGAGGATTGGAGGGCAGGCATAGTGGCACACACCTGTAATTCCAGTGCCTGAGAGGCTGAAGAAGGAGGATTAGCTTGAGTTTGAGGCAAGCCTGGGCTACATAGTAAGCTCAACACCAGCCTGAACTATAAAGAAAGATCCTATCTCCAAGAAACGAAACAAAACCAATCCAATCCAGAGACAGTTGGAATACCATTTATCTGATTATAAATTTTAAGTAGAAATATAACCATTCTTAGACAAAGAGTAGCTAAGACATCCTTGAAAGTGAATAAACTTAAGTGTTCATACTACTATACATCAAGATTTATGACAAAGTCATAATAATTAAGATATTTCAGCTTTGTTGCAGAAGTAAATGGAGCAGTAGAGAGAGTGGAGAGTGCACAAGTATAAGAGAACTTGACATGTGTCTGTGTTGGCAGTGCATATCCTTGGAGAAAGGGTGGTGTGTGCAGAATGACAGTGGGGCAGTCGGCCTTCCATTTGAAAAGAAATTAATATGGATCTACATACCACACTGTACCTAAAATTAATTCTAGTGAATTTAAAGACTTAACTGTTAAAATCAAAGCTTTAAAATGTTTTTTTAAATAGAGTAATATTTAATGTACTTAAAACAGTGACAGCTCTTAAAAATAAAGCACAAGAGCACAGGCTGTAAAGGAAAAGATTGGTTAATTTGACTGTGTTAAATCTTGTTTTGTTTTTGTGAGATAGGGTCTCACTATATAGCTGAAGCCAGCCTTAAACTCATATGTAGGTTAGGCTAGCCTTGAACTCAAAAGCCTTCTGTCTCAGTCTTTTAAGACTATGTTAAATCTTTAAAATTTCTTTTCATCAAGGGACACTATGAAAAAGAAAGAAAAATGTATGAAGTAGGTGAAGACACTCTCAGAAAATATAACTAACACAATGTTTAGAATTTCTTTTCTGAGACAAGTTCTTCCTACATATTCCAGGCTGACCTTGAACTCACTGATCTTGCCATAGCCTCCTGAGTACTGGCATTACAGGTGTGCACCACCATGTCTGCCTGGAATTTGGTTTTTACAACTACAAATTGTGACCTAATTAATTAATCTAATCTAATCAATCTTTCCTTCTTATAAAAAACTACAAGTCAATAAAAACATAAATAATTGTATAGAAAGTGAGAGGAAGATATGAACAAACAAGCATAGAAGGAGAAACATGGGACTGGGGTTGTAGCTCTTTGGAAGACCACATACTTAGCATGCACAAGGCCCTAGGCTCCATTCCCAGGACATATGAAAGGTGTGCAACATATGAAAAGATACAAAACCTCATTAAAAACATGAAAATCTCATAAAAATGCAATACCATTGTTAGACCTACCATACTGACAAAACTTTAAGTTTGTTAATCTTAAGTCCTGATGAGGATGTGTAATTTAATTCAGTCACTTTGTAAAAACTAAGTTGGCATTACCTACTAAAGTTAAAGGTATACATATTTTACAACTTAGCAACTAAGTATTTAAATGTATATCCTAGAGTATCTATTGCATATGATCATTAGGAAATAAGTACAATAATTTTCACAGTAGCATTTTTTTGTGATAGCAAAAACTAAAACCAATCTAAATGCCCATCAATAGGAAACTATAACATTAAAAATGAATACTAAAAACATTGAATGGCACACTTTTAATCCCAGCACTCAGGAGGCTGAGGCAGGAGGATTCTTGTGAGTTCAAGAACAACCTGGGCTATTGTCTTAGTTACTTTTCGCTCGTTGCCAAGACGAAATACCTGACGCCCAAAATTAGGGAAGGAAAGGTTTATTCTTACAGTTTCTCGGGAGTTTCAGTCCATAAAGTTGGCTCCAAGGCGGCATGGGGTGACGGGGCTACCGTTCATGGCGGCTGCAAGCTGCAAGGTGCGCTGGCAAGAGAGACAGGAAGGAAGTGGAAACAGAATAGTAAGGGGAAGAGGAAGACCCGCCTTCCCTTACACTGTATCTCAGCTCCACCCCTGGGCGTGGGCAGCGTTCACATTGCTAATCCCAGCGCTAGACAACAAACTGAACACAAGCAACCCCATCAAAAGTATGAGGACTTGGGGGTACATAGCATTATCACCCAATACAGCTGTGAAGTGAGTTCAAGGTCAGCCTGAACTGCATAGTGAGACCCTGTCTCAAAAAACAGGGTTAAGCTCAGTGGCCTAAGTGCTTACCTGGTAGGTGCAAGGTTGTGAGTTCAATCTCCAGTACCAAAAAAAAAAAAAAAAAAAAAAAAAAAAAAAAAAAAAAAAAAAAAAAAAAAAAAAAAAAAAAAAAAAAAATTGACTGAAGCAGTAAGTTGAATATGAAAGTTGAATATGGAGTTTTATGTAATGTTCAAAGACATACACTAACTTAATACTGTGTTTTAGGGTTGGATACATGTGTAGTAAAACTGTACTGTTAAGCAGGAAAACATCAAATACGAAATTCCAAATAATCATCACCTGCTGTTGGAGCATAGGAGAGTAACAGGGAGCTTCAGAGATTAGTAATGTTCTGTTTCTAAGCTTTGTTTTCATTTCACCCATATATCCATACATGTCAAAGAATATGTAAAGTACATACATTAAAATAAAAACAGACAATGGAAAAGAAATTCACAATGTTCTGTTTGTTTGTTTGTTTGTCTTTTTGAAACAGGATTTCATTATGTAGTTCAGGCTGACCTTGAACTCACTTTGTAGCTCAGGTTGGCCTCAGACTTGCAGTGATCCTCCTACCTCAGCCTCCTGAGTGCTGGGATTATAGACATGAACCACCATACCTGGTGACCATTTTTAAAAGAAAAGGAATTTAGGAGAAAATGGATGCAACTCTATTAAGAAACTGCTGTTGCAATTGGAAAGGATGAGAAAATGTTGAAGATAAATTCAGTGATGGGCTGTGCATTTTCAGCTACAGAAGGAGTTGATAAGTCTGTTATATATAATAAAAACTTAGATTAAAATCAAACTGTAATCAATAAGAGACCTTAGAAATCAGCCCCCACACACAACACAGATATGGATGACCCAAGAGAGATAACGTGAGGGATCCCCTATTATACACCTGTGTTGTGGTAGAACTAAGTTTAGGTCATTAATTCCCAGCCCAGGGTAGAGACCAGGGAAAAGAGCCAGAGACATAGTGAAGGAGAAGAGTACTATTTGGATATGGAAGAAAACAGTAGAGTCTTGAGTTGAATCTGAAATTGAAATTTTAGCCTGGGACCTGGAAAGCAATATATTATAGTATATGGTATATAGTCATGTGTTAACAGTCACCTGACGTGGAAGTCCAGCATCTCTATGCACTAGATAAGATGACCCTAAGAAATTCCTTTGACCATTTGAAGCCTGTTTCCATACCTTTGAAAGAGGAATGCTGGTTGTCTACTTCATAAGGTTATTTGTATTTGTAAACTCACTGAATGTAGTGCCTGATATGTCTTAGATATCCAGTAAATTCTTATTTTATGGGATAATCATGATGTAATGTGGGATGGAAAAATTACCAGGGAAACTGATTTTGTGGGTGTGTTAGCTTTCCGTCAGTTACTTTTGCAAAATACCTGAGATAAACTACAGGAAGAAAGGTTTATTTTGGCTTATGGTTTCAGAGGTGTCTGTCCATGGTTAGCTTACTCCATTATTTCTTAGCCTCTGGTGAGGTAGTACATTGTGGTAGAAAGTTGCGGTGAAGCAAAGCTTACCTCACAGTGGCCTGGAAGCGGGGAATAGGGGAGAGAGAGACAGAGAGAGAGAGAAGGCAAGAGAGGAAGGGGCAGGGGCAAGATACAGGACATGCCTCTATTACCTACTAAATTCACCTAGGTCCCACATTCTAAATTTTCCTCACTTCCCAACAATACCATCAGACTGTGAATCAGTGGATTAATCCATGGATACGGTTAGAGCCTTATGATCTAATTGCCTTCCAAAAGCCCTACCTCTGAACATTGCTGTATTAGGGACCTTTTAACATGTGAGCCTTTGGAGGACATTCTGGATTCAAACCTTAACAGTAGAGAAATATAATGGGTTTAATTTTTTTTTCTGTAAAGGACTTTATTGGGACAACTGACAAAGTGAATTTGATTTTAGATGTGGTTTTTTTCAGATATGTTTTATTTGATTCATCATGGTCCAAAAAAATCCTGATATTTGACTTTTAGATAAATGGAATTTTTGTGCAAATGGGACAGCCAAATCATGATTAGTCATATATAGCCTAAAAATGCAGAAGGCGAAATATTAGAGCTGGACATCTAAGATTGGTAATTACCAACATAACAGCTCTATCTCAGTGTCAGTTAACTTCTAAGGAAAAAAATGTTGAAGAGAAGGAGTCTAAAGACCATGCTTAAGAGGATGAAGAGGCAAGATAAAAACAACAAAGCAGGATGGAACTCAGAAGAACATAAAGTGGATGAAGATGAGAAAAATGAGGTGTTGAGTACTTATGCAGTATGGAGTAAAGAAAGGTAAAAACAGAAAAGCAGATTAAATTTGGTAGATTCTTACTAGTGGCCTTGGAAAGAGCCACAATGAAATCACAGATGTCTAAGCTGGCCTTTTAAGATCTAGTGAGAGTATGTATGGGAAGAAAATGAAGGCCAGGATATTAAGCTATTTTCCTTTTGCAGGTCAGGAGTCATGTAGAAAAACTAAAAATGAACATTCCTGGATTTATTTTCAGTCCTTTATGATCTGTTGACTTCTTGGGTCTGACTTCTATAACCAAAGCCAGCATTTCCAGATATGAAAAACCTAAAGGATTTTTCTCTTTTAATTCTTCCACTTTGCAACAGATGTTACCCTCAATTCTCTGGTGTCTGAAGCATTTGTGAGATTTTTTGTGGAGCTGGTGGGACATTATTCTTTGAACATGACTGTCACTGAGCGTGGGGAGCGTGTATTCCAAAGGGAGCCATTTCGGAAGTCCCACACTTCCCGAAGTGTACGCCACTTCCTAGATCTCTTCATGGAGACTCAGATGTTTGCAGGATTCATCCAGGACCGAGAGCTTCGGAAAAGTGGGGTTAAAGGTCGGTTCCTATGAGAGAGTTCTTCCTTTATTTGATGAATGCTTGAAAGGTTTGAGTATAATATAGACAATTAAAAAAACTGTAAATCTTCAAGGGCTCAAAATCTAAATTGTTTATTGTGGTAATTACTTATTTTGCAGTAATGTTTTAACCATAGAAATAATACACTGGTAATGAGAACAGAATTTTATCTAAGTTTCAATGTGTGTGTGTAAGTTTCACCAACATGAGTTTTCTTCGTAGGTTTGTTTGAAGTTCGGGCTCTCCAATATTTGGAAACAATTCCTGAGTCTGAGCCTAGTGGGATGAACAGAATTTTGCGGAGTCTTGGTGAGTTTCTTTGTTCTTCTATTAGTTAAGTGTGGCTGAAAAAAAGCTTTTTAGTAATCAAGCTTCATCTCAAAGGCTTTATAATCAGACAGCACTGTAACTTCAAGTAGGCTGACCAGAAATTAAGAACCTAGTTTCAACATGTTTTAGAGGACAAAGTCTCTCAGAGATGAGGATTGTTCTGAGTGCTTCCCTCAGATTAACATCTCCGAACTATCCCTCTGTGATATATTTCCATATCATGATTATTAATCTTTTTTAGATTATAGCTCTTGGACAACATCATAAAAACCCTTTTCCCAGAAAAATACACTTAGGGCACATGAATTTTGTGTGTAATTAGGGTGTTTGTAGACACCTCACCCCAAGCCTATGAACTCCAGATTAAAAATAGCTGATATATAGGACCTTTGAGACAAAAGAAGATATCTTGCAAGTCTTTAATTTTGCAATTCTTTTTTAGTTATGGTTATTCAGTATGATAGAGGAGAACAGTGGTGTTACAAAGTAACAAAGAACATATGTTCTATGGTTTATCCTAGGCTTTAAAATATATGCCCCTAATTAAGCCCTGTCCTTAATTAGCTGAGAAACCATGGACAAATTATGCTTTTGGCTGTTACTTTATCTTTTAGACCATAGGTTTAGATTAGATTAGTGGTTCTTAGCTCTAATAATAATCTACTGGAAGATAAAAAATTTTCCCATGGCTGGCTACAGTGGCTTTTCTCAGAATAGCTGTCTTAGTTACTTTTCTCTCATTGCTGAGACAAAATACCCAATCCTCAAAGTAAAAGGGAAAAGGTTTATTTAGTTTACAGTTTGTAGAGGTTTCAGTCCATAATTGGCTGGCACCAAGGCAGGTTGGCTTGGGAGAGGGGCATTCCAGAGGAATTTATGGTGGCAGAAGACAGCAAAAGCAAGTAAGGGAAGCAGGTGGCAAGCCTCTTTCTTTCCCTTATATTGTATCCAATCTACTGGGATTAGGGCGATGCCAATCTAATCAGTGAACTGTTCCAGCAGTCAGCCGCCCTTAATCCCAGCACTCTTAATCCCAGCATTGTACCACCAACTAATTACACACTCTAGATTCAGCCACCTCTGAAGAAACCCTATCTAAAACTGCATAAAGCTTTGGGGGGACATCTAGATATAAGCCATAACAATAGTCCACCCTTTATCCTCCTGTTCTTTTACTTTGCTTTTGCCTCTTCTCAGCCCAACTTTGCTGTACAAAGCAAGTTTTTCCCTTTTATTTTTCCTACTCTTTACTTCTGCATTTTCAAATAAACTTTGTTGCCATCCAAAAAGGAAAAAAATTCCCTTGCACTTCAGAAAATCTCTGGGATGTAAATCAGGTAATTTTCACCTACACTCAGGGTTGAAAACCACTGGATTAGATTATGGCTGGTTTCTTTTCTGCCTCTACAATTAAGACACTTGGGTTTTTAGTGGATAAACATATTAGTTGATAGTTTGATATGTCCACTTTTCATTATTGTAAGAAAATACCCAAGATAATCAACTTAAAAAGAGAAAAAAGCTGGGAATGGTGGCACACACTTGTGATCTCAGTACCCTTGGAGGCTGAGGCAAGAGGTTTGAAAGAGCCCAGCCTGGGAAAATTACTGAGACTGTCTCAAAATAAAGACAGGCTGGGGATGTAGTTCAGTGCAAAGGCCCTGTGCTCAACCCCCGGTAGCATCAGAAAGGAAGAAAAAAGAGGAAAGATTTCTTTTGGCTCATAATTTTAGAAATTTTATTCCATGGTCATTTAGCTCTCATTTCTTTTGACCTATGGCCAGGCAGTATCTCATGATAGAACAAGGTGGTGAAAGAAACCACTCACTTTATGGTGGCTCAGAAGCAAAGAGAGACAGCAAAGTGCCAAGCTCCCAGTATTCTTGGCAAGGGCGCATCCCGTCCACATGGCCAGACTTCCTTTGGTAGGCTTCACCTCTTAAAGGTTCCAAACTTCCCAGTGGAACCAGGCTGGAGACCAAACTTCTAACACACGGACCTTTGAGTTGGTAACTTAACTCTTGGGCTATTCTGAATGACTAGCTTGTTAATCCATTGCCTCAAATAATATACTGTTAACAAAAATAAATGGGAGCATTCATGCTACCTCTTTCTCCTTTTAGGAAGTAAAATGAAATTTCTGCAGAAGAAATGAATCTTCGTCTCCATCTTAAATAGAATGAAAAGTGCCAAAGAAAATGTTTTTCCAAGGGTCAGGATGCCTTTGAAGAATTGAACAAAATCCTTGAAATTTTAAAAGGTTAAGGAGCAGGTCAAGTTCTCCGAGGAAGACTTTCTGTTGCTGCTGCACAATCACTGGAAGATTGTTGGAAATAATTTGGAACTGATGCTGCTACTTGCAACTTTTTGTTTTTTTTTTTACAGTGGCCTTTTCTGTTTGATTCTTGGGCTTATTCTCTGAGTTGTATGCTTCATCTGTAAAGGCCATTGTCTTTACAAGGGAAAGGCTGTTATTAAATAGTTTTAAAAATAAAAAACTTAAAGATGAGTCTAATGAGAGAAAGGCTGGAAGGGGCTGGGAATTTAGCTCAGTGCTACAAGTGCTTGCCTGGCAAGCGCGAGGTTGCGAGTTTGATCCCTGGTACAAAAAAATAAAAGGCTGGGGTTGGTATACTAGAGAGGTATGGTTGAAATGGCAATGACTAGCCTTACACACACAATTCTCATCACTGAAATATCATGGCAGCTTTAAACCCATGACTTGTTTAAACTTACAAACTGAAATATATTCATCATTTGTCTTTTTTTGGTCTATCCTGTCAAGGGGACTCTCTCTTATGTGGAAGATCTTGTTATTGGGTAGACATGTTGCAGCTTCTCCTCCATAATGTATGGCACTTGAGTGGCTTGTCCCTCACATGTCAACATTACAGTTTGCATATAATGAGTAATACAGAAATATTCTTTCATCCAGGTGTGGTGGTGTACACCGGTAATCCCAGCACTGGGGAGGCTGAAGCAGGATGATTGCCGTGAGTTCAAGGCCAGCCTGCACTACATAGTGAGACCCTGTCTCAAAAAAAACCATCCTTTCAAGGACACACCATTTGGCATGCAATGTGATCGATCGATCTATCTATCTATCTATCTATCTATCTATCTATCTATCTATCATCTTATTCAAGCCTTAAGTCAACTCTAAGATATTTGCCTCTGTTTTACTGAAGACACTGAAATTCAAAGAGACTAAGTAACTTGTTTACACAATTCAGATAGACTTAAAGCAAAGACTTATGAACACAAAAACGTGTTTAG
Source organism: Dasyprocta punctata (assembly GCA_004363535.1). NCBI lineage: Eukaryota > Metazoa > Chordata > Mammalia > Rodentia > Dasyproctidae > Dasyprocta > Dasyprocta punctata. Next base: position 26,460 of record RJWM01010460.1, on the reverse strand, counting down.
TCTTAGAGTTGAAAATATGAACTCTGTAGAATTGTAGCTAAAGTTTTTTCTCTTAAGGGTACCAGAGCCCACCTCAGCTCTGAGGATAAGGGACTTTAAACTATAAGCGTCTAGTTGAGGCTTTCTTCCCCCACCCACTTTTCAGTGTTCTGGGAGTAGAATCCAGAGATTCACAAATGCCAGGCAAACACTTTACCACTCAATTACACTCCCAGTGTAAGACTTTTTTTGTTTTTAGACAGTGTGAAGGAGTAAACACAGGGCCTTCACACTGAGCTACATCCGCAGCATTTTTTTATTTTGAGGCAGAGTCTCACTAGATTGCCCAGCTAGGGCTCCAACTTTTGATCCTCCTGCTGCAGCCTCCCAGAGTGCTAGGATGACAGGTATGTATCACCACCATGTGCTACCCACTGTGAGAGTCCCTTAAAATTATTGGACTTTTGCTTTAATTAAATCTGACTCAGAATATGAACATTTCCTGAGCATATACTACTTAATCACCTAGATCTTTAATATCTACAGCAGCAGTAGTGATTGGTTTTTGTTTTGTCTTTTTGAGACAGGGCTTCGCTATATAGTTCAGGCTGGCCTTGAACTCAGTTTGTAGCCCAAGCTGGCCTGGAACTCAGAGCGATCCTTGATCCTTGTGCCTCAGCCTCCAGAGTGCTTGGATCACAGGTATGCGTCACCACACTCACCAGCAGCAGTGATTGGAAAAGAGTTTGTTAGTGATGCGGTGATTGGAAAGAGGAGTTCGTTAGTTGATAAATGTTGTAGCAAATGTCAACTGTTTAACCTTTGTTCATGGTTTTAACTGGCATAGAATGTATTCATTCAAATTTACAAAACCTTGTAAATTGTACTGTGATGCAGTTTATTGACTTGTATAGTATTGTCAATATAAGCAGTCAGGTGTGCTTAAATGAATCTGAAGCAGACACCATGTAAAACTGGTGCTGTGTAATATAGTTCCTACAGATGTGGGTCCAGGGAGTAGAACTGGGCTTATGTCTTTTTATATGTTGATTAAGCAGCTTACCCCCGTGGGGCACCTATCAAACATTTCCCCATTTGGTCTCTGACACTCCAACCTTGAAGGAACAATTAGAGATTGAGGGTTTATCAAATGGGGATAGAGTTTACTGTGGGGGAATCTTGCCTATCCCTTTGCAGGGAGACTTTGCTTCAAGGATGAGAGTGTTATGTTCTCCCTGGAGTCTGAAGCTGCTTCCTTTCCTTATGTCTGTTGTGTTTTGATCTTTGTAAAGTATTGTAAATTCTGGACGTTTGTAAGAGAACTGCTCGAGAATTGTATAAAATGTTTATAAATATTTTAATGAATAAAGACATTTTAAAAATCTCACAAATCTCTTGGGGAATTTGAAATAAACTGCTTAAAATATAAAGGTCTTTTACATCACTTAAATGTATAGATAGGTAGCACATTTACCTAATGGCAAATGAAAGATAATCTGAATCCATCCGAACAGGTTTAGTAACCATGGCCAGCATTTCCAGGCTTTCCGCACAAAGGCTAGATAGACTGCACACAGGGCAGAATATCCATCCCAACGATTGTTTTTTCTTTACGTGTTTAGTCAAAGGGAGACTGCTTAGCCTGGGAGCCAGTGGAAAAGTGCACTGCAGCAGCTTGAGTGGGTGGGAGGCAAGCAAGAGGTAGTCACTGGGGTTGGTTTTGTAGACTCCCCAAAGGCAAAATGGCAGAGCTTTTAAAAGTGAGGTGAGATACAGTCATCAGTCTCGCTTTGCAGGAAGATTTAGATTTTCTTTGTTTAGTTATGAAGAACTTTAAGCTTCGCAATTCTAATAGAACTTTAATTTACCCAGCAGAAAAATTTTTATTGAGGACAATAGGGATACACAAGAAAATACAAGAGAGAAACCCGGCACAGTGGAGGAAAAAGGTGGGTTAATGAATAAATCGAGTTTGAAAACCAGTTTTGTTTTGTTTTTTTAATACAGTGCCTCAGTTCTTGCCGACCTTGAACTCGCTGTGTAGCCTAGGCTGGCCTCAAACCCTCAACGACCCTCCTTCCTCAGCCTCCCAAGTACTAAGATTACAGGCATGCGCCACTATGCCCAGCAGAAGTCAGTTTTTGTTTTCCTAACACACTGTTTTTTGTTTTGTTTTGATTTTTCATTGCTGGCTTTGAGACGGGAGTCTCACTATGTAGTTTAGGCTGGCCTTTAATTCACTTTGTAGTCCAGGATGGCCTCAAACTCGCAGCAATTCTCCTGCGTCAGTCTCCAGAATACTGGGGTTACAGGCGCAGACCACAACGCCCAGCTCTTCCCGATAACATCTTGCAACCAGTTTCTTCCACAAGCTTTAACGGGCTGTCCTTCCAGGTGTCAATCTCTAGGAGACGAAAAATCCCAGCTCTATTTGACTGCTGCCATCCGCAGGCCGCAGGAGAAAAAGGAAGAAAGAATTGGCCAAAGAAAGGAAGTTGGAGTGTTTGGGGGTACTCTGGGACGTAAGGGCGGGACGTCACATCCGCCCTGCACAAGACCAGGAGATCTCCCGAACTAGCGCGCCTACAGAATTAGCAACTGAGCATGCGCCAAAGTAGCCGCGCAGGCGACGTGATTACATCACTGTCTGGTGCAGACGTAGTTAAACAGGACTGAGCGTGTTCTCTCAGAAAACCCAGCTGAGTGCGTTCTCTGCGATGGCGGGCACGGGTTTGGTGGCTGGAGAGGTGGTAGTGGATGCGCTGCCGTATTTTGATCAAGGCTATGAAGCGCCAGGCGTGCGGGAAGCGGTGAGTGCGGGGTGACTGTGTAGCTGACTATGCTCGCCGGCCCAGTCCCTGAGGCGGCACCGTGCGGTCTTCGCTGCCTCCACCGTGGCCCGTGTTCTCGTTCTTAGGCTGCGGCGCTGGTAGAGGAGGAAACTCGCCGATACCGACCTACTAAGAATTACCTGAGCTACTTAACAGCCCCGGATTATTCTGCTTTTGAAGTAAGTGATGCTTCGAGCCCAGCGTATGAACGAGGATTCTTGTGAACCTTTATTTTGGATGGAGGGCTTTAGTTACGTGCAAGTGAGGTGGTGTTTTTTAAGTAGTTCCAGTTTAACTATTACTTGCTTAGCTTCTAGTTACATCTTTTAGGTATCTATGTATTGACAACAGCCAGATAAGCATTCTTCAGAGTTCTTACTGAGATCCAAACAAGGAGTCATTACAGGGTCCGCAAACTCTTTTTTTTTTTTTGGCACCGGGGATCGATCTCACAACCTCGTGCTTGCCAGGCAGGCGCTTAAGCCATAGAGCCAAACTCCCGGCCCTAGTTTTTTGAGACAGGGTCACACTGTGTAGTTCAGGCCGGCCTCAAAGTCACAATGCTTCGCCTACCTCAGCCTCCCGAGTGCTGGCATTAAAGCTGTGCAACACCACGCCCAGCTTGGGTCTGCAAACTCTTAATGCAGAATTTTGTGTACTTTTTTTTTTTTTAAGTAACTCAAATCCTCTTCTAAGGTCCACTCTACTGCAAGAGATCTGAATTTTTTAATGCACATATAAGCGTAATTTTTGATAGTCTTTGGAACCGCTAGAGGGAGGCTTTTTATCAAAGCCTAGATATTTACCAGATGGATGTAACTGACTGAACAAAACACTGTCTGAGTATGTACCTTTTAAATATTTGACTTAGAAGTACGACCAAGATACTAGTTAGGATCAAAACAACCAAATAAAATATAAAATATCAATTCTAAGTTACTTTATTCAATGGTAGAGGCCCTGCCCATGTTCCTTTTCTCCTCCATTGTTTGCAAAGAGCTAAGTGTGAACATGGCAACCAGGACCAAAAAAGTGTAGGTTTAAGTTCATAGACTGAGTCAAATTATTTTATGCCTTAAGAACTCTCCGCTCTTCCTCCTGTTGTACACTAGCTTCCTTTGACAATCAATTTGTGAGTTAGGCAGGAGCAAACCCTAGGTTCAGTCCCCAGTACCACTTCAAAAAAGTTACAAGCCTGCCCAGACTTCCATTCAGACCAGTTAACTGGGAGTGAGAGGAGTAGCTAGGGCTAAGATTACAATTGGTTTTAGAGCTCCCCAACTGATTGCAGTGTGCTGCTGAGATTGAAAAGTATTTAGGGTTGATCCTTTCCTTTTACACCAGATTTCTTGCTCTAGAGTAAGTGTAGAATTGAAGTGTATGTTCCTTCAGATTGTAAAGCGCATTTAACTCTGAGAAGAATTGCTGGTTATAGCGATAGTAATAGTTAAGTGGTAAAGCATGCTCCTAGCATGTGCAGTGCTCTGGGCTCAATCCTGAGCACAGGAAAGGAAAAAGCTGGATATGGTGGCACATTTCCCAGCACTCCAGGGGGCTGAGGCAGGAGGATTGATGGTTCAAGCCCAGCCTGGGCAAGTTAGCAAGACTTTTTCGGAATAAAAAGGGTTGAGTGTATAGTTCAGTGCAAAGACCCTGAGTTCAATCTGTAGTACTTAAAAAAAGAAAGAAGGAAAAAAGAAAGAAAGAAAGAAAGAAAGAAAGGAAGAAAGAAAGAAAAAAAAATGAATTGGGGGAAGAGAAATGATCCCTTACAATGAGTAGTATATATAGCTTGTACTTTTTTGCTGATTATTAATTTCAATGTTGATATGATCTTGGAAATAATTCTCTATAATTTATTCATCAGACCGACATAATGAGAAATGAGTTTGAAAGATTGGCTGCTCGACAACCAATTGAATTGCTCAGTATGAAACGGTAAGAATATTAAATTTTCATTTATAATAACTCATTAGTAATGACCTGAGATTTATGAAGAGTATATTTGCTAACTGTATCAGCAACATGAAGAGAGACCAGAGTGGGGTCTAAATACATATTCTTGCATTTTCTTCTCTAGAAGGAGTGTGGGCATTTGAAAAAAATGGTAAAAAGTTTTTTGTGTTTACTTTTTCTTTTGATGTATTAAATATTTTTCAGTATTAAATATTTTCAACTTCTTTTTTTTAAAGCTATGACAGGTGTAGGAACCACTTTAACAGGGTTGTGCAGCTAGAGAAAGAAATTGGATTCACCTTCCAGTAACATCATTTAACAGCAAATAGGACAATCTTTTATGTGAATGTGATACAGTTTATCTAATTCACATCGAATTTTTTTTGGTACTGTATGTAATGATGCTAAGTCTCGTTTGTAAATTGTTTCTTAGGATAAATAGGTTTCATTTGTTTTTTGAGGCAGGGTCTTGCTGTATAGCCCAAACTGGCCTTGTGCTCTTGGAGATCCTCCTGCCTCAGCTTCCTGAGTGCTAGGATTACAGGCATGTGCCACCACACCAGGCAATTGTTTTTTAAAAGTGTCGAGACCCATGAGTTACTCTGTTAGGAGGAAGGATGACAGTGTGGCAGGATATGTGATTTAATTTTATTTTATTGTATAATTTCAGATATGAGCTTCCAGCCCCTTCCTCAGGCCAGAAAAATGACATTACTGCATGGCAAGAATGTGTAAACAATTCTATGGCTCAATTAGAGCATCAAGCAGTTCGAATTGAGAATCTGGAACTAATGTCACAGCATGGATGTAATGCCTGGAAAGTATATAACGAGTAAGAAACTTCATTGCCTTTCTCCTTCTCTCCCTTCCATCCCACAAAGGTTTATTTTTTAAAATTGTAGGAGGCATAGTATTGGAAATGGGGTGAAAATAATATTGCTAAGTTTGATTCAGGATCATATCTGAGAGCTGTAGTCGGATGAACAGCCACTGCTTGGAGACCTGCTACAAAGGTCAAGAGTGCTAAGGCGACCTAACCTAACTACCATATTGACACTGTAATAGTATTATAAGAAAGTGAGTATTTTGTTTTGTTTTGTGGTTACTGTTTTTTTTTAAACAAGGTCTCACTGTGTAGTTCAGTTCTGGCCTTGAACTTGCAGTGATCCTCTTGCCTCAGCTTCCCGAGTTTTGGGATTACAAGTGTATGCCATCACGCCTGGCTTAGAAAATGAGTTCTGAGGGCTGCTTTACAAATTACCACCTTATAGAGTATAATTTTTAGTATGGGAATGCTTATACAATTGGTTGTCATTATTTATATGTTATGTTAGTATTAGTTTTTAAAGATAGGGTCTCATTAAATAACCCACACTGGCCTAGGAATTTGTAGTCTTTCTGCCTCAGCCTCTCAGAGCAGTAGGATGACAGGTGCTTGGAACATATTATCATATTCTTTGAAGTCTCCATGAACACTGAATTTTAACAGATACTGTACCATTTTTTCTAGGGAAAAAATATATATACACACACATATCTCACATAGATTATAATCTTAAATTCTAAAAACAGCTTCTCTTGGTAGATTTTATTTTCTTATCAGAGAAAGCAGCTCAGAAGTATAAAGTGCTGTGCTTGAGGCAGCCTCACTAACAGATGCCATTTTAGAATTTAAGCTCCATCCTTTGCTCTTCTCTGAATGAGAACTGAAGCAAGAAGGCACAGTGTCTGCTTGCACAGTCTAAGCTGAGAATGTGGTGCCCAGCAACTCAGGCTTTTTATTGGTGTGCATGCATTCATGGGTGACGATGAAGCACGGTGGTGAATAGGGATTGTAGATACATTAGAGAAAAAGACTGATCGATGTGGAATTTGTGAATAATGAGAATCAAAATTGTAGATAGTTAACATCATAAAGGATTTTGCTATAGAGACAAGACACTGAGCTCTAGTTTATTTTTCTTTCTTTCTTTCGTCTTAAAAAAAGGAAAAATTGAGCTGGGCGTGGGGCACACACCTGTAATCCCAGCAGTTGGGAGGCTGAGGCAGGGGGATTGCCACAAGTTCAAGGCCAGCCTGGGCTACAAAGTGAGTTCAAAGCCAGCCTGAACCATATTGTGAAACCCTACCTCAAAAAAGAACAAAAATAAAAAATAAAATAAAAAATAAAAAGAGAAAAAATTTATTGGGGAATAGGAATAGCTCCTGGGAGGTAAGAGGGCTCCTGAATGGGTTGCCAACAAGCCTGGTTCTCTGAGAAAGTTTTATAGAGCAAAATCATGAGGTGGGTATAACACAGGTCAAAACCATAACCAACTAATATGATTACAAGAATAGCCACTTGCCTAATATTGATCCAGTAGGAGCAGGGGCATATGAGTCTGCTTGTGTGCATGCATGCGTGGACGCGTGCGTGGATGCGTGCATGCGTTCTTTCTTTCTTTCAAGTACTGGCGGTTGAACCCAGCAAACTCCCCTGTCCCCTTTTATGTTACTGAGGGTTGAACACGGGGCTTTCACACTGAGCTATATCCTTAGCCATCCATCCATCTGTCCATTCATCCATTCATTTGGCTTTTTGAGACAGGGTCTAGCTACATATTTCTGGCTGACCTCAACTCCTGGCAATCCTCCTGCCTCAGTCTCCTGAGTGCTGGGATTATAAGCATGTACCACCACACCCAGCTTCCTTTTCATGTAAAAAAGGCCATTGAACCTACAGTCACATGGAAAGCTTTGTTAGATTTTTTTATGAAACATAACAATATAAAAAAAAGAGCCCAAAATATTAGGTGTCTTTTTTTCAAGTCTTCAAAATTATGTTTTAAATCCCTGTGGCATATAATCATCCAGTGAGCAAAATCTAGAATTTGGGAAACTGCAGGTTAAACAGGTAGGTTTTTGGTCTGTTTGGTGGTTTTGTTTTGTTTTTTTGTAATGTAAGAGGAAGAAAGGAAGAATAGAATCAGGATGATTAAGAACTGTAAGACACAGATTAGTCAAGAAAATTGTATTTCAGAAACAAATTAAGGGTGAGGGTTGGATGTTTGGAATGGAGCAAGAACATAGATGCAAGGGGAGAACTATTAGATCGGGGAGAACATTGCTTTCTTGTCTTTCCTGATTGAAATTCTACCTGCAGTACTCTGTCTTCTGAGTAACTGTATAACTGCTGTGCACATCACTGCATTTAATCACATAGTACTCTACTGCAGAACATCCTCCTTAACATATTTATCTTCTCCAAACCCAACAAATGCTTTTCTAGAGATGGTGTACTATATTTTATCAAAGTGGATTTAAGCAGGAGGATGGAACAGAAGACAAGGCAATAAGCTAAGCCTTCAGGGAAAGTCAATTCAGAGGAAAGGAAAGGTTCTTTTTAATAGTCAAAAGGCCAGGAATAGAGCACTAAAAGTGGTAGTCTCAACTTGGAGTGATTGTTGAAGCCACAGAATGGCAGAGGAGCTGAGGGCTAGAAGGGCATACTCATAGCAGGTATTTTCCATCTTCTTAAAAGAAATCAAGACAAACTGATTGGGAGGCATGGTGGCACACACCTGTAATCACAGCACTGGCGAGGCTGAGGCAAGAGGATCACTGAGTTTGAGGCTAGCCTGAACTACAAAGCAAGACCTTGCCTTAAAAAAACAAACAAAAAAGCATAGAGTACCTAACATAATTGGCACCAGAGCTCAATATTTACTATTTTGGGGCTGCGCGTGGTGGCACACACCTGTAATCTCAGCACTCAGGAGGCTGAAGCAGGAGGATTATTGCAAGTGTGAGACCAGCCTGGGTTACAGTGAGCTCAAGGCCAGCCTGAACTGCATAGTGAGACCCTGTCTCAAAAAAAGACACACACACACACACACACACACACACACACACAATTGCTGGGGATTTAGCTCAGTGGCTTAAGTGCCTGCCTGGCAGGCGCAAGGTTGTGAGTTCGATCCCTCGTACCGCCCCCCCCGCCACAAATTTACTATTTTTAACAGAAAAACTTGACTTTGCATGAAGTAGGTAGTTAATGTTTAGTTGGTATTACTAGATTTTAATGTGTATTAGTCTGATTTTCATTTCCTTCTTCAGAAATCTAGTTCATATGATTGAACATGCACAGAAAGAGCTTCAGAAGTTAAGGTAAATTGTTTTTGGATTTTATTTTTTTCCTGTTGTAGAATACAATAAGGTGAACCCTTATTGTGTGGGGGAGCAATAAGACTACAGTTATGAAAATAATTAATTGATCCGCTTTTTCTTTAGCACTTGGCTTTGGATTTGTCGTCTGAATAAAAGAAAAATACGTTGAAGTTTGAAAACATCTCTAGCAGACATTTATATCTTACAACTCTGCAGACATAGAAGAGTCACTTTTAAGGGAGGAAAGGAGAGACATTGCAGAATAATGCATACATATAACCTGATTTATATTTTTTTTTTAAAAAAAAAGCATCTGGGAACAAATCTAGGAGGAGGACATCATTTTGTTTTGCTAGTAAGATAATACCACAGACCAAAGAAAGGAGATTTACTTTTGGCTTACAGCTCTGGAGCTCCCAGATCAAGGGGCATGTCATGACAGCTTCCTTGCTGGCAGAGTTCCAGTGTGGTGCAGGGCATCACATGGCAAGAGTCAGGGAGGGGTATGCACGTGTGTTCTGGTCTTTCTTTGTCATTGGAAAACCACCAGTAATTGACCTTATCTAATCCTAATCACTTCTAAAAGGTCTGCCCATATCTGGTATATTTGGAATAATTTTTCAACCTCATAATTCCTCACAGTGGGGATTAAAATCCAGCATGAGTTTTGGAGGGGAATAACCCCACATTCAAAGAATAGTGCCCTCCAGAAACTCAACATCAGTTAGCAGGAAGGAGAAGTATATAAGAAGAGTTTTGATTTGTGATCTATGTGCTTGTTTGGGTGTGGGTTCTTTAAAATTCTGTTTTGTTTGGTTGTACTGGGGAATGAACTCAGGGCTTCGTGCATGTTAGGCAAGCATTCTTCCTCCCTTTTTGAAAATTTTATCTTGAGAAAGGATCTTGTAAGTTGCCCAGACTGTCCTTGGATTTTTGATCCTCCTGTCTCAGCCTCTTGATTAACAGGGATTACAGGCATACAGCACTATGCCCAGTTTGAATGTGTTTTTAAATTTTTCACAATGAGCACATTTTCTGAAATTTATAATTGAAAAGATAATTAGAAGAAAGTTAATTCCTAGAAGTAGTCTATAATTATGTGTGTATCTGTTCTAAGGAGATTAAAGGTACTATCTGATATTGGTTATTGTTTTTTTTGATGTTTATTTTAGTCTTATGTTAAAATGTAGTTGGGTTGTATAAATACCTTTTTACAGGAAACATATTCAAGATTTAAACTGGCAGCGAAAGAACATGCAACTCACAGCTGGATCGAAACTGAGAGAAATGGAGTCAAAGTGAGTATCTATAATTGTATCATATTTAAATTGCCACCCCATTTGAAGATCAGACTTGGGTAAGATTCAGACTGTTCATGTGGGATGCCACAGATGTCAAACAACTGCTTTCTTTTTTTTTTTTCTCGTGTTACTGAGAAATTTACCCAGGGCCCTCACGCTGAGCTACATTCCCAGTGTCATTCCCCACCCCACTTTTGAGACAGGGTCTCACTGAGTGGCAGAGTTACCCAGGATGGGTTCAAGCTTGTGACCCTTCTGCCTCAGCAGCCTCTCAGAGTACTGGGAGTGCAGGCTTTTGTCACCAAGCCCAGCTTCAAAATGCTGTTTTCTGAATCTGTCTCCCTGAAATATAGAAAGCAATTAGAGAGCTATAAATAAGAATTAAATCTGAGAGTGGAGGTACACATCTCTGCTGCCATCCCTTGAGTAAGTGAGACAGGACAGTTGCCCTGAGCTCAAAGCCAACCTTGGATATACAGTGAATTCAAGGCCAGCCTGAAATACATAGCAAAATTGTGGGAGGTTTTTGTTTTTATTTTTGTTTTTTGTTTTTGTTTTTGTTTTTGAGACAGGATCTTGCTATGTGGTTCAGGCTGGCCTTGAACTCACAGTGATCCTTTTGCTTCAGCCTCCTGAGTGCTGGGATTGCAGGTGTGCACCACCACACCCAGCTTATAGCAAAATTCTGTCTCAAAAAAAAAGGAAAAGAAAAAAGAGTTGAACCATTGCTAAATGATCTTGGTCTCAAGGCACCCGTCTTTTTAGTCCAGCTTTCTGGCTCTTAATAGGAGCTCAGGCTTTGGTTTTGGCTTGGTTTGGTCTGGATTTTTTTATTGTCAGTACTAGGGATTGAACTCAGGGCCTCACACATGGTACACATGTTAAGCAGCTGCTAAGCTAGATCCTCAGGTCCCTTGTTTGCTTTCTTTTTTTTTTTTTTTTTTTTTTTTTTTGTGGTGTACTGCGGATTAAACCCAGAGCCTCATGCATGCATGCTAGGCAAGCAGTTTGCCACTGAGCTACATCATCAGACCTTTTACTTCTTATTTTGAGACAGGTTCTCACTAAGTTGCCCCAGAATGGCCAAGAACCTGTAACCCTCCTGGTTAGTTGGGATTATGGGCATGCACCACTGTATCCAACTCCAGCCCTATTTTTAAAAGGAAAGAAATGCATCCTTTTTTTTTTTTTTATCGTGTCGGAACAGAAGTTCCGTGTTTTGTTTGATAATTTATGACTTAGTTTTTTTCCCTTTGTTTGCACATTATACCTTTTAAATCTTCTGTATGTACCTGATCTATGCAAATGCCTAGGTATATGATAGCGAAATTTTGTACCATTTCTCTTCTCTTTGCTATTTTCCCTTCCTTTCTTTATCACCCATCTCATTCTCTGCATGCCTCCTCTCTACTCCATTTCCCTATGTTGTCCATCTCTTAGGCATCATTTCACATCTTTCTTCACCCTGATAAGTGTTTACTTTTTTGTCCATCTTGAGATTCTCCATTTTTCTATAACTATTGCCTTTGCCTTGTTTTCTCTTGTCTCTTAATGTTCTCTTTCCTCTTTACTGTCTTTTCTTACAGATTCCCTCTTCTGATGTTTCTACTTATTTTTAATTAAACTTCTTATTTTGAGACAACTGTAGATTCACATGCAGTTATTAAAAATAATAGAGAGATCCTATATCCTTCTCCTTTCCCGTAGTAGTGCCTAAGGTTTTTGTTGGTTTTGTTTGTTTATTTGTTTTTTTTGAGACTAGGTCTTGTTTTGTAGTGCAGATTGGCTTTGAATGTACTGTGTAGCCCATGGTGGCCTTAGATTCATAGCAGTGCTCCTGCCTTAGCTTCCCAAGTGCTGGTATTCCAGGTGTGCACCATCATGCCTGGCTGTGGCTAAGATTTTAAAATAGAAAGTTAAAATTGTTATGGTATTGAGTAAAACCTATGTACATTTAAAATAAAATCTTGTAAGAGAAATTTTACATTGATTAATTTTTTCTTTTCTTTTCTTTTTTTTTCCTTTTCTAGTTGGGTATCCCTGGTCAGTAAGAATTATGAGATTGAACGAACTATCGTGCAACTAGAAAACGAAATCTATCAAATTAAGCAGCAACAGGGAGAGGCAAACAAAGAAAACATCAGGCAAGACTTCTGAAAAGACTAACTTGCTGGGTAGAAAGGAAGAAAAGTTGGGCTCTTACAAACATCAGCCATCTAAATTTTTCCTAAACCATGAAGGACAACTGCCTCTCACAAAAACCTTTAGTGGGTAAATGTTTAGAAACCATATTGTGTGGATTCTTATATTAGTTATATCTGTATATCTTTGTGAAATAAAGATTATCAACTTAGTGGTATTTTTATAGCTGTAAAAACCATCAGGCTGTCAAAATAGGTATGACTTTGGAATAATATTGTGTTACAGAATTAATACATACATTATGTAGAGTTAATTTCAAGCTACTAAATCATATTTTGAGTGGAGTGGATGTGTAGGCTGCAGCCAGCAAGGCCATAGGGTTAGGCCTGCCCACACCTTAGAGAGTGTGTATCATGCCACCAGGTTGCTTAGATCCTGGACATGTGACCATAAGATTTTATGTTTGCTCAGATGAATTTCAGTCTTGTTTGTTCCAGTCTTTGTGTACCCCAATTCTTCCTTTTTGAATGGAATTGTGTAGCTTGTGCCATTGTTACTGTTTTTATTGTTTGGTTTAGTTTAGATACAGGATCTTCCTCACTTGCCAGGCTAGGCTCGAACTGACAATTGTCCTGCTTCTACCTTCTGAGTAGCTGGAATCAAAGGTGTGGGCCACCATGCCTGGCTTACTTTTTTATTCAGTTGTATTACTGTTCTATGGGAGGATTCTTTCCATTACTGTCCAGGCCTGTCTCCTCCAGCTCTTCCCTAACTCAGATTGGATTTAAAAAATCTCCACCTTTGCCAAACTCTGGTTCTTCAGTGAGATTCCTTTAGTGTCCTCTTGACTCTGTTGGACTGCCAGGGATCCCTAGTAATATATAGTGACTTTGCAAAGTTTGCTTATTCCCTTAATGTAGGTGAGTTTGGTATGTTGCATTTGGGCCTTCCATTGAAATCAGCTCTAGTAAATGACATTACTAAGCCAGATAGTTCTGATTCTTTATACTGAATGTAGTTGTAAGTTTGTCCCATTGATTGAAACATGGCCTTTCTATTTTTTCAATTTTTTAAAATTTTATTTTAGAGAGAATAAAGCCAAGCAAAATAAAACAGAATAAAGCCAGTCAAAACAAGACAGTGTGACACAGGATTTCAAAACAAAATAATAGGAAATCAATGATGGTTGCCATAATGCCTCTTGTTGTCTTCAAAATAGCTGCCTATACCTTCAGACATAGTAAAATCAAATAAAATAGAAACAGAATAGAACCAATAAAAAACAATGAATGTAATACAGGACTTCAAAACAAGATAATAGTAAATCCAAAATGGCTACCATATTACATCTTAGTATCTTCAAAATAGCTACCCATGCCATCAGATACAAGCAAATCAAACAACATAAAACAGAATAAAACCCAACAATAAAACCGAACGATACAGGATTTTGAAACAAGATAATAGGGAATCACGATGGCCACTACCTTCGGAAGGTGATTCCCCCATATATGCTATATTGTGTATTGTTATCCTCTGAATAGATGATCAGACTACCAGGCCTGCAAAGTCAGTGAAACTAAACGCTACAAGCATTAAGTTGTGTTTTACCTTATTAGCTGTCATCACAGCCTGTGTTTCTCCAGATCAGCTGGTCGCTTACAGGGGATGAGGGACGGGACATTGGCTCTTCTTGTCTCCCTGCCCATGTACCGGAAGGGGCTGGCATCTGGCTCTCTCCAGTCAGCCCGCACATGGCACCAACTCACAGGAGGTCTTAGCTTCTTGTTGACTGCTTGTTCTCCCCACCCCCCCAACCAGTCTGCAAATGGCTGGTCTTTCTTATTTGTAGATAACTATAGTACATTATGTTTGAAGGTGGACCCAGCAAGACTCAGGGAAAACAGGTTTATGTAACATTGGATGGAAGTACTTTCCCCTTTCTTCATTTCTCCTTTATGCCCCAATCATCCATTATTGCTGTATTTTAGTACTCTCCTTCCTCTGTTTCTGTGATTCAGTGCTAAAGTCATGTGGTGCAGAGCAAAGTAGACATCCACATACAAGCTTCTGGGAAGTGGGGGGACTTCCCCATAAATGATCAAGAATAAGTATCCTTGGGCTTCTCAACAGCAACTCTGGAAGTTAGAATGAAGACAATGAAGAGGTCCATCAAAATTCTTAAGAAAATTTATTTCCAATCTAGGACTACATAGCCAAGTCATCAGTTGAATGTGAGTGTAGAATAAAGATCAGTTCAACCATGTGAGATCTCAAAATCATTACCTTCCTGAGTATTGTTTCTCAAAGGAACTGCAGGATGGGAAGTATTCCATGGAGATTGGTGAAAGAGAATCTCAGGATTTGTACGGACTGTGTGTACTCTATGGAAGGCAACCAGATCAGACTGGAGCAGTGACTTGCGAGAGCTGGCCTTGCAAAGATGACCACTGCCTTCACACTGTCTTCACACTGAGAAACACAGTGCCTGGAGAGCCTGGCCCACATTCTGACCTACACTTGGTCTGCTCTAATCATGTCTTTAGACAGCCCCATAATCTGGAGTGTGCTACAGCCTGTTCTTGGAGAGTTTTAGTAGAAAACTTGCAGGAGTTGGTTTCTGATCTTAATTCCTGCCAAATATATGGTATTTAGCTGATATTCTAGCCTTGCCAGAAACCTGAACAGTTCTAAAGCTGTTAATAACCAGCATGCAGTCATACCTTTGTTCCCTAACTTCCCCAGAAGAGGCTGTGTAACTGAGGCCAGACTATGACCTAGTATTCAGCTTGTCCCATCCCCCCGACCCCAGGGGGACCTTCAGCCATAGAAATGTCTTTTCTTATGTAGCTAAACTGCTTCCTTCACAGTTTTTATAGTAATTACATGTTACATTTATTTTAATGTAGGAACGGTAGGCTGAATAACGGCCCTTAAAGATGACGAGATCCAATACCTCGAACACGTGAGTGTGTTACTTTTTCCATGGCCAAAAGGAGTTTGTAGATGTGATTAAATGAATGCTCCTTGGGCTGGGGATATAGCTCAGTAGCATAAGTGCCTGCCTGGCAAGTGCAAGGTCCTGAGTTCAATTCCTGATACCAAAAAAAAAAAAAAAAAAAAAGAATGCTCTTTGGGTGGGTAGATTATCCTGGATTATCTGGGTGGGCCCAATATTATGGCCAGCATCTTTATAGAAGGGAGATGGGAGGTCAGAAGAGGGCCAGTGCTATTCTCCTGCATTTGTAAATAAAACTATGAACCAAGGAATACAGTGACTTCCAAAAGCTGGGGGAAATGAGAAAACAAATCTGGAGTGTTCTTCCTGAGAAGAAACAGCTTTGCTGGCTTGTGACTTCCTGAACTGTAAAGCAGTACATTTTTATTGCATTAAGCCTCTTCATTTGTGATATTTTGCTGTAACACCAATAGAAAACTAATGCAATAACATGTAAATATTAATATGTGATTAAAGCAGTATGAAATCTACATTTTTTAGCAGCAATTCAGAAAATGCAGGCAAAAAGAAAATTATATATCAACCGGCCACTCAAAGATAGCCATTGTTTATCAGAAGGTACTTTTTTGTTTGAGGTATTGGGGATTGAACCCAAGGCCTTTACACTAAGCTACATCCTCTTGCTTTTCTTGTTTTTTATTTCGAGGCAGAGACTTCTAAGTTGCTAAATTGTCCCAGCTAGGCTCAAACTTCTGATCCTCCTGTGTCAACCTACCAGAGTGCTGAGATAACATGCATGTGCCACTATACCCAGCTCAGAGGGTACCATTTTTATTTGATGCCAGAATATATAGTTGCAGATAGGAACCCTATATTTTATTTTAATTCCAGTAAATTTTTTTGGATACTGTGGAATCAAAAATAAATAAAATGAGAGGGATATAGCTTAGTGTTAAAGCACTTGCCTAGCATACTTGAAGCCCTGGGCTCCATACCCAGCACTGAAAAGAAAAAAAATTCAGATGAACTAATGGAACATTGTGTTAACTTAGTTCCGAATGAAAGCTTATAAATCTGCTTCAAGGTTGTGTGATGGATCCACTTTTTTTCTGGATGTTCTGGTCTGGTTCTGATACCATCGGGGTTTTGGTGAGGCCAAGCATGAGAATCTGAAGCAGACAGGCAGAATCAGAAGTGATGCATATCTGGGGAATGCAGATGGGCCTCTGGTGGCGATCCCTGAGCTGAGACAGACTAGATCTTCTCTGCTGGGGAGTGACAGAAGAGCTGCTGGCATGGTTGACGACACATCTGTGATCCCAGAGGAGCTAGAGGATGCACTGATTCTTAATGTAGCGAGCCTTGCTACAGTGGGGGAAGTGAGGGTAATCAGGTGAGGAATTCCACTTTTGAAGGCGCTGGGAAAAGACATGTAGATTGTGTGTGTGTGTGTGTGTGTGTGTGTGTGTGTGTGTGTGAGACAGGAGTCTTGCTGTGCTATTCAGGCTGGCTTTGAACTCACTTTGTAGCTCAACCTGGCCTCAAACTCCCAACAATCCTCCTGCCTCAGCCTCCCAAGTGCTGGGATTACAGGCGTGCACCACCATGCCCAGCTTGACATGTGGATCTTGAAAGATAATTCTTTAAAATATGAAGGACAGGAATAAAACAGGTGTTTTTCTTAGAGAACATTATTTATCAGATTTATTTGATCAAGAATTTAAAGATTATTAAGTTACCACCTAAAATGTTCGAAACAGATGACAATACTGATGAGGAATTATTGATTCATTAATTGGGAAGTGATAGTGAACCTGAAGATGATTTTTTGAAATTACTAGACGATTAATTTCATTCTGAGAATAAACATTTCATGCCATTCAGATACTTTGTTGAGGTTAATTTGGAAAATCCAATGCCAACTCTTTCTAGGTTTCCATTCACCAATACACCTAGTATAAATTTGCCATTTAGACAGGATACCAAGACAGATACTGTGCATTACTTTGAATATTTCTGCAATCCTAAAATAATGGAGTTGATTACAATGGAACTAACATAGCAAATCAATCAAAGCCTTCTGGAATATCAGGGAAATTTTCACACTGGAAGAACTGAAGAGCAACAGATGATGTGAAAATATTTATTTTTTTGCTCTCCATATTCTTCAAGGAATTATAGGTAAGCTAATATGTGAGTGATATTGGTCTAAAAAAGATTGCATTGAAACACCTTTTTTTAGTGATGTCATAAATGTTTTGCTTTATTGAAACGTATTCATTTTGTAGATAATTCTACTTTGACACTAGTGCTCATTGGACTAGTTTCAAAATTAAGTTTAATGGTTGAATATCTCAAAAAGTTTTCTATTGCACTTGCACTTGTGAGAAAGATCACAATTGATGAAAATCTAATGCCATATAAGGATTGATTGGGATGGGTTCAGTTTATGCCCCTAAAAAGAGCTACATGTGGTATTGAATCTTACATGCTTTGTGAATCCAAACCTGAGTATATTTGGTCTTTTAATAATTTACATTAGAAAGGGGATAGTACTTGATAATAACTATAAAGATATTCCATATGTACATAAATTGTTTAATGAAACCACTTTTGAACATGGAACATTGACTTATTATGGTCAATTTTTATACTTTTCCAGAGCTCTGATACTCTCTTTACAATACAAGACAGACACATTTGGAACACTGAGACCAAATCAGAAGGAAGTACCAAAAGATTTGCAAAAGAAAAAACTGGAAAGGGGAGAAATGTTAGCCTATCAGAGAGGAAAAGTCTGTGTTATGCAATGAAAAGATGTTTCTTTATTGTCAGCTATTCATATTACAGATGATAGAACTTGAAAGAAGAAACAAAACTTTAAAAATTCTAATAGTGTTCAATGATTATAACTATGGGTGTATTGACAGAGGGGACCAACATCTAACAAGTTGTCCTGTAATGAAAAAACAAGAAAAATTATAAGATACTAATATATTTTCTGGACCAAACTATTTCAAAAAAAGAAGATTCAAAAATTCATTTACAATTTAGATTAGGTCTAAGAGCAAATAATTGAAAAAAATACGGGACAGCGAAACACCAACTAGAGTTTGGCATCCACTTCACCATTACGTTCAATGGATAGATGTTTTATTGAAATTATACTATCCACAGGAAAAAAGGAAAGGCCAACACAACAGTAAAGAGTGTACAAAGCAAGAGAATGCAGAAGGAATTCAGAAACAGACTAGATACTATTGTCCAGATTGTGGTATAGCATTGTGAACTGAATGTGTTATGTACCATATACAGAAATCATGGGATAAATTTAATAAAAATTTTTGTATTTCCTGTTACATTAAAATTAACCAAAAATGCAATTTTTGGTCATCCTGTATTTAAACAATGGGACTATGAAGTGATTAAGCCTACAGTATGAGCTGTATCAAGAAAGATCAATGAATACAAAAAAGGTATATCAACACTGTTCAGTTTAAATATCACCAGAAACTGAAAGCCATTTATGTCTGAGATCGAATGTTTATTTCTACTTTGAAAACTAATCAAAAACAAACCTAACAGTTTGGCTGGCAGGCTGAAGCATTGAGCGGTTATTACTTCATTAGAAGAAAGTGGTAATTACAAGGAAACTAAAAGTGAAAGTTTTGCTGCCAGTAAAGGCTGGTTTGATCCTTTCAGAAGTTGCCCTTATTAGTTGATGTTAAACTGTTTGAAACTGCAAGCTCAAATGAAGGTGATACTGTGGAGTTAACATAGAGATTGCAAGATACAAGTCCTTGCACAACAGGGCAAGACCCTGCTGTACAAAAGACTTAGGGTTCAGATCAGTGTTAAAGAAAATAGAGTTGACCAGGAATGTTGGTGCTGCTATCATGCAAGAGGCGGTTGTCTGTTTGCAGCCAGAGAAACTTTCTGAAGGCAAACATATTAGCATAAATAAAAAGTAATTGCTAATAAAAGATGAATGTACCTCAGAAAAGGAAGCTAGCAAAACCCTTCACATTAAAAGAATTCACAATTTCAAGACATTAAAAGCGTAAAGGATAAAATGTTGGTAGCTATGATAAATACGATCATTATATATACCAAATTGTACCAATAAAAAGCATTTTCTTTGATAATCAGTAAAATAAATAAATAAATCTACTTCACCCTGCTTTCTATTCTAAGGACCAGCACTTAGTACACTGAATCCTCTTTGCTTCCTCTATCCTTAGAATGTGTGTCTGCATATCCAAAGTCTTATTTATAGTGACAGAAAGCTAACTAAAACTACCTTTTGCAATAAAAGGAAATTTGTTGGTTCATTTAACTGGTAAGAGCAGGAGTAAAACTGGTTGCAGGGTAAACCAAACTCAGGGATTTAATGTTATCTCGTTTTCCATCTCCCTTTCCTGAATTGATTGTGCCCTCCCATCTATAGGCTTCTTCTATATAATACAAGCCAAAGTCACAGGCAGTTCCAGACTTAAATCATCCCAGTGGTCTTAGAGGAAGGCAAGTATATCAGTATGTATAATTAGAGAATGATTCTAACTAACTTAGTTTGGATTCCATGTTCCATCCTTACGTTCAGAGGTAAAACCAGGCATTCAGGATACTGCGATTGGCCAGATCTGGGTCGTGTATCTACCTGTGGTCTTATGGATAGAGCCCTGTAGTTGGCAGTTGATTGGATTGGAGTACTGTTTCTCCATGGTAAGGTGGTAACGATTCTACTAGGAGAGAAGCTGGGCAGGTAAAGATAACATGTCTGCATGTCTGTTGTACCCTGGTCCTTCCTGGGTTACAAGATAACGCCTACTGGGGTTATAACTCAGTGATAGAGTGCTTGCCTATGTATGTTTCCCAACAGAGGGAGAGAGAGAGAAAGAGAGAAAATTAGCACTTAGCCCATGCGACAAATAGTTCACCCATATGTTCCCTGTGTTTTGTTTTATAGAAAAATATATTAGACATTGATTATGGCATAATTTAGTAGTAGAGGCTTGGAGTGTTTTTATACAAAAGTCAATAGCTCTTAACTTTATTGTCATGAATTGTTGACAGATGTGGGTTAAGTAATATATTGTTAACAGGAAGTTAAGATCTGCGGTTTGTGGGGTATATTTGTTTTGTTTTGGGTTTTCTTTTTTTCTTTTGTGTGTGTGTGTGTGTGTGTGTGTTTTTTTTTTTTTTGGTGGGTTTTTTGTTTTATTTTTTGCCATGCTAGGGATCAGACCCAGTTTCTCATGAAGTGCTAGCTAGGCAAGCACCATATTGCTGAGCTACACCCCCAGCCCAATCTGTAGTTTTTAATAAATTTCCTTTCTTTTCTTTCAGTACTGGAGATTGAACCCAGGGCCTTTGCACTGAGCTACATCCCTAGGTTACATTTTTAATTTTAAGACAGGGTCTTGAAAAGTTGTTAAGTTGCCCAGATTGGTCTCAAACTTGCAATCATCCCACCTCAGCCTCCTACAGTGCTGGGATTAGAGGTGTGTGCCACCATGCCCAGCTAATAACTTTTTTAAAATATATAGGTTCAAGATTATCCATATAATGTTTATCTCACTTGGTTATACTCTGGCGTGTTTTTGAGAGGTAAGGGGCAAACCCAGAGCTTACTGTCTCAATGACTAATTGTAGCAGGCACTACTTGTCCCTATAATATATATCATCTTCAAAAGAAGTTTTAGCTTGGCACATGGATTCTAGCTTCTAGCTGATTTCCTAGTTTCCTGTCCAACCACTTAATGGCATGTGGTTAGGCTGTGTCCTGAGGTAAGAGCCGAAGTGATATGTGCAACTTGCAGGTTTTGTGCTTAGTTTCCACATTTTACCAACCAGAATCATAAGCCTATAAAGCGATGACTTACTACCACCATTAGAAGAAAAGATACAAACAAGAAAAAGGCAGAATATTGTATTAGTAATGATGGGAGTGATGTGGTTGTATTTATTTTACTTAAATGATTAAATTGTTGAGGGAGGTTCAAACCAGAAGACGACTAGCCTGCCTTCCTGGTGAGTGGCATACAACAGGCGCGGACTATCTTGTCTTTGAGGCCCAATACTGTTCTCACTGTTTTGCTTTATTCTGATTAATTTTTTTGCTTTATTCATATTCTGTTTTTATTGGTTTTATTCTGTTTTGTTTTCAGTTTGATTTTACTATGCCTGATGGAATGGTAAACTGTTGTGAAGATAACAAGATATACTATAGTAGCTATTGTTTTCCTAGTCTCTTGCTTTGAAGTTCTGTACCAGTTCTACTGTTTTGTTTTGACTGATTTTGTTCTGATATGTGTTGTTGGATTTTACTATCTTTAAAATAAAAATTTTAAAAATGATTAAATTGTTATGCATAGGAGCAGTAAATTTCCATTTTGGTGAGGTTCAAATACAATTCAAATTCATTAAAATGAGATTTTACAGTAAGAACCATTTATTTAGCTTTGTTTTGTTTTGAGACAAGTTCTTGCTGTGTAGTCCCCACCGGCTGCACACTCATGATCCTCTGGTATCAGCCTCCAAAGTGCTGGGATCGCTGGCATACATCACTACACTGAGTGTGAGACAGTGTTTATTAAGAGATGAAGTCTTACCATGTTGGCCAGGCTGTCCTGAAACCCCTATGCTCAAGTGATCCTACAGCAATGTTTTAAATTACCTACAGTTAAACCTACTGTCCCAAAACTGATTTTCTGCTAGCATAAAAAATTTATTACAAAAGAATGACTAGTCAGCTGAAGAGAAAAAAGAGAAATACACTAGTAATACTAATTTCCATACAATTTGCTACAGATAGAAATGCTTTAAAGGGAGCCTTAACATTTTGTTATAACCAAATTTTGTTCCTGTGAATGCATAATCTCACTCAGCAAAACCTAGAAATAATGAAAGTTACCCTAAATGTCCCATTGTACTTCAGTATGTGAAAAAATGCTTTAAATATAATAGATGAAGTATTGCCATAGTTACCCCAACACCAAGGTCCTAAAACTTTTTTTTTCCTTGTTTTCTTGAGACAGGGTCTCACATTATAGCCCAGGCTGGCCTCTACCTCCCTCAGTGTCCTGAGGGCTAGGGTTACAAGCATATACCACCATACCCAGCCTGAGATCCTAGTATTTTTGGATCCTGTAAATTCTTTAGGAACATTAAGGGTACCTAATTCAGGACAGTAAAACTCAGCTTCATCTTACTCAGTGTTCCCTTAGTCCTCCATTCTCAATCTCTCTCTGTCTCTGTCTGTCTCGGTCTGTCTCTGTCTCTCTCTCTTTCCCCGATCTCTTTCCTAATCTCTGTCTCTCTCTCTCTCTCCTGATATTCCTGTCTGTCTCTGTCTCTCTCTCCCTCTCCTCATCTACCTCTCTGTCAAACATGGCATGTGTCTGTGATCCCAGTTACACAGAAGGCTGAAGCAGGAGCAAATTCCAGGCCATCTAGGCAACTTACACCCCGTTTCAAAATTTTAAAAAGACTAGGGAAGTATCTCAGTGGTACAGTGCTCTTGTGTTCAGTACACAATAACACACACACATACACCTCTAATCCCAGATACTAGAGAGGCTAAAGCAGGAGGATGACTAGTTCTGGGAATTTTGGTGACACTGTCTCAAAAAAGGACTAGGATGTACCTCAGCACTCTCTAGGTTCAATACCTATCCAGTACCATGAAAACCACCCCCACATTAGGGGATTGTGAGAGGGTCGGGGTAGGGTTCAGTGTTTTTTGTTCGTTTGTTTTTTAGGGCTCAGTGTTAAAGCACTTATTAATCATGCACATTGCCAAGAAAGCAAAAATTAAATAAATCACCTAGGCTGCAATTTATACCTCTCTGCTCTTTCCATGACTTGAGAAAATAGCGATCATTAAATTTACTTTGGTATAGCTGGGCGTGGTGGCGCATGCCTTTAATCCCAGCACTCGGGGGGCTGAGGTAGGAGGAGCATTGTGAGTTCGAGGCCGGCTTAGGCTACAACGCGAGCGCAAGGCCAGCCTGAGCTACATAGTGCGACCCTGCCTCAAAAAACCAGACTGGGAGTTTGATTCAGTGGCTTAAACACCTGTCTGGCAGGTGCTAGGTTGTGAGTTCAACCCCCAGTGCCACGAAAAAAAAAAAAATTTTACTTTGGTATTTTACACATTAGAAGATACTTCCATTTTTTCCTTGCTTTAAATTAATCTCACTTGACTTTGTTCTTTTAAAAATAAGGGTCCCAATTTACCAGAAAAGTCTGAGATTATCAAGTTACCCTACTAAACTGTCAAATTCATAGTTTCGAGATCTGCAAAGAAACAGCTCTGCTTTTTTTTTTTTTTTTTTTTGGAGGTATTGTGGCTTAAACCCAGTACCACCCCTATGTATTTCTTTATTTATTGAGACAAGGTTTTGCAGAATTGTGTGAACTGGGCTTCAATTTGTGATCCCCCTTTCTCAGCCTTCCAGAGGACTGCAATTGCAGGCATGAGCCACTGCACCTGGCCAGATCTCTGCTTCACATTGAATACAACTATACCACTAGCTTTATTTTTAGTTTTTTTTTTTTAAGTAAACAACAGTTGTATTGATGCGCTTCAGATATTATAGTTCTTTTGGATTACTTTGTTCTACTTTTTAAAATTCCAGTGATAGTATTAAATAGCTCAGGAAAAACAGATTAGAAAATTAGAAACCATAGTAACATAAAACTATGAAAGCTTAGCATAACCAAATAAATTTTTTCTTTTTTGTGGCACTGGGGATCGAACTCACAACCTCATGCCTGCCAGGCAGGCGCTTAAGCCACTAAGCTAAACTCCTGGCCCAACCAAATAAAATTTTATCATGAATAATTACACAAATCACTAGTATCCTTCCAAATTCACTGACATTATCCAGTTACAAAAAGGGATTTTAAAGAAAAATCAAATATCTTAATATATCAAAGCCTTCACATGATATAAAACAGTACAGTGAGCATCTCTTTTTATGTTAATACTAACTGATCAGTTTTAATTAGTATGATTACTACTTTGGTCTTCTAGAATTCATTGTTGCTGCATGCATAATTTCATCACAAGATATAATTTATTGTTTGGCAATATGTCAGTTGCAGACCCAGCATTTTCTTTTTTTATATAATTTATTTTATTTTAAAGAGAATAGAACCCAGCAAAACAAAACAGAATAAAGCCAATCAAAACAAAGCAGTGAAAGTGGTACCGAACTTCCAAACAGGGCAATAAGAAATCAACAATGGCTACCATAGTATATCTTGCTATCTGCACAGTAGTCTTCCATACCATCAGACCTAGCAAAGTCAAACAAAACAAAACAGAATAAAACCAACCAAAACATAACATTGAATATAACAAAATAGAACAAAACAAAACAGTGAGAACAATACTGCCTATTGTGATCTTCAAAATAGTTGCTTAGGTTACCAGATGCAGGGATAAAACAAAACAGTAAAATGGAACAAAACATTGGATTTCAAAGACAAGACAGGAGGGAATCCCCCACAGTTGCCACAATGCACACTGCCATCCTTCAAGTAGATGCCCAGACCACCAGGCCCAGGCCTGCAGAATCAACAAAACAACACAAGCATCAAGCTGTTCGCTTCCCCTCAGTTGCTATTGTTTTACCCTGAGGCCTCCAAATTGGTGAGTGGTGGGGTGGGGGCGAGGTGGAGGAATGCACTTCTGGTTTTTCAGCCCACCCACTGGCTGGTTCACAGGAAGGCGTGGTTTCTCTTCTGGCTGAGGCTCTCACCCATCAGCATAGTGGGGCTTGCCTCATGGTAAGGCCCAGATCCAGCATTTTCAACATGTTTCCCTTTACAGAATTTGTAAGTATTATAAAGAATTGAACATAAATCCCTCTACTTCAGTGTTAAAAACTTGATAATTTTAACTGGGCATCTACTTGAAGGCCCTCTCCTGTAATCCCAGAACTCTGAGAGCTTGAGTCAAGTGAATTGCAGGTTTGAGAACAGGCATGGTGGCACATGCCTGTAATTCCAGGACTTAGGAGGCTGAGACAGGAGAACTGGTGAGAGTTTGAAACCAGCCTGAACTATATAGTGAGACCCTGTCTCCAAAACAAAAAAGTTTGAGCCCAACCTGGTCATTGTAGCTGTCAGAGTAAGACTCTCACTATCTGGGAAGCTGAGGCAGGTGGATTGGAGGAACCAACCTATGAGTTTATCCCCAGTCAGGGTTGGGGGTGGTGAATGGAGATTAAAGACAAGACACAGATAATTTTGAAAGAGGGGCAAGGGGGCTCTTGCCTCTGGTGGACAAAGAACCCTGAGCATTTGCACCACCTCATTTTTATTTACGTAGACACAGGAGCAAGCAATCAGCATAGCAGAAGATTCATCTGCCTCCTGTCATCTATATAGTATATGCGCAGGTGAACAACTAGATCTCAGCTGTGTTGACTCTTCCCTGGAACTTGCAATGTGCCAGCATGCCTACATGTTGCCAAAGGAGCACAGCTTGCTGTTTTTCTCCTTTGTGTTCACAAAGAAGGTCAATTAGGCCTCAATCCTTATCTGATTTCCCACAGAGGATCACAAGTTTCAGTCCTGCCTAGACAATTTAGCAAGACCCTGTCAAAAGACAGAACAAGGAAAAAGGAGGAAAAGAGGGAGAGTAGAAGAAAGAAGGAAAGATAAAAGGGCATGCAAGTGGGGTTCAGTGGCATACACCTGTAATCATTGCACTCGGAAAGGCTGAGGCAGGTGGATTGCCCCAAGTTCAAGGCCAGTCTGGAAACAGTTCACAGCCAGCATGAACTACATAAAGAAATGCTGTCTCAAAAAAAAAACCAGAGAAAGAAAAGAAGAAGAAAAATGAAAAAAAAAAAAAAAAAAAAAGGGCTGGGAATGTGACTTAGTATGAAGATTCTAAATCACCAGTACTGAAAACGAAAAAAAATCCAGCAGTGGCCTTTGTGGCCTGTGGCCTCCAAGGGATTACCATTGGCCAAGGGTATTATCCTGCTAAGGTATGATTACAACCAGCTGATCATTTCCTTTTGATTGGTACTTGTTATGTACACGTAGGTGTTGGCAGCTACTACCATACTCTTCTCAAATTTAACTGATATCTTACCAAAAGAGGTACATGATCTTAGTTATTGTGGGT